>NQII01000085.1:1214761-1240339 GCA_002778355.1 Clitarchus hookeri
TGTCTTTTATGAATTTTTTAATGTGAACTATTTCATAATGCCAAGTATTGCAGAGTAAATGTAGATAGATTGTACAGGGTGCACTCCAGGTCTTCCAGGGCTACAAGGGTTTCATGAATTTATTTATTTTTCATAATGCAATTATTCATTGAATCTTCAATTCATGAGTTAATTATTTATGTCTACAAATTCAATTTTGTGAATTATAAGTTTTACTTTGAAACTGCAATTTTATACTCTTTTCATTTACTTCATTTATGTCTACCACTGGACTAGAGATGGGTTGTTACAGCTATTTTCTGTACCTGTTCCAAACTGATACAGTTACACATATGTATCTAATAAGAAGTATCTGATACTTTCTGTTATCAGATACAGGAATTCCTGAGCTTCCCGAGTGCGGGCGTGTTGTCAGGTACATAGTATCAGATACACGCGTTATCGAGTACACGCGTTATCAAGTATGCATTTTGAGTTGATGCACTGTGTGTTATATTTTACAGTGAAATAAAGTATGGATAAGAACAAGACTTCATTTGTGAGAAAATGTTTTAGAGAGGATAATAAATTTGCTATATGTAAATCGTGTAAACGTAAACTTAGTTATAAATTATAATCTTTTTTTTTTAAATTAAATCACCTAACTATGAATTTTCCAAATCTTAATCTAAAAAATCAGTTTCATCTCAACTGCNTTTTTTTTTTAAATTAAATCACCTAACTATGAATTTTCCAAATCTTAATCTAAAAAATCAGTTTCATCTCAACTGCACATTTGAAATGCAATTAAAATTTTATTGTACCAGAATGACAAGGAACAGCAGATGCAACATACAGGTGGCGAATGTTAAACTGATACTAAATGTATATGATACTTTGGCAGTGTACTCGTTTACAGTACTTGATACAAGTGAGTATTAGATACAGAGTTACAGGTTGATACTGTGACCCACCTCTACTCTGGACATTAAATAACTAATTAAATAAATAATTAGTAAAATGTTACTAGACTCAGTTTCTAGGTCAACTGTATGTGGTGTTAAGTTTTTTTCCAGTTGCGTTTCCAAACAATTAATCAATTAATTATGATACCAAGTCGTTTTAATAGTGTCTGGGATTATGTTACCAGAATAATGTAACTTTTTACATCAGTGACCACAGCATAATGTTTTGTTGTTAGGTAATTGTTAATTTTATTATATGTCTATGGCACTGTATTTAATTGTTTATTTACCATACACGTAAGTAATATCCTGCCACATTGAGCCTGTATGATTATTTAACTGAATATAATATGATGGAGATTTGCCAAGCTTCATTTATTGTATATTTCTGAAGAACAAACATATTATGAACAACCATGCAACACACCACGGTACAGTGGGTGCCTTCATATNTATTGTATATTTCTGAAGAACAAACATATTATGAACAACCATGCAACACACCACGGTACAGTGGGTGCCTTCATATATCCACTGTTCTTAACATCATCAGACAGTACGACCCAAAAGATCCACATGTTAGGCTACATGATGATATGACCACACTGTGGTTTTCAGCCCGATTACGAGTCCTCTCACGAAGTCCGTCAGTTGCATAAAGCAACGTCTTTGGCATCTTCCAAGCATTCTTCTACACTCTGTATGCTTGCAACTTCGTCTACATGCCAGTATCTATGACTGCTTGCAGTACCACTGTCAGGTGTGCGGTCACATGCAAATGCTGCAACATGGAATTATGTGCATACCGGCCACACTCTTGCTATTTACATTGTTTTGTGTTTGTCACATGGTTTCCATGTGGTGCATTATTTCCATTGTCCAGCAGTATATTATTCATCAATTTAAAAGGCAGATATTTACCAAATAAAAAACAACCCTGTATTCACAACATTTGCCAAATAAAAGACATTGTTTTCACAATCTCCAAGCATGCGCTGCATCTATTGTGAATAAACAAGAATAAACAAACTGTGCTGGCAAGTGAAAAATCAGCTTCAAGCCACTTGTTTTGAAAGCCAAGAAAGGACAGGAGGTAGGAAGTGGCAGTAAAAGGGAAATGAGAAGACAAGAGTAGTACACGTCACGCCAGCAGTTTTCTCCTCACTCATCTACCTTTACAACCCTTATGTCACATGTGTACAAAGCCCATGAAGGACTGGGTGATGGACCTGTGATGATAAGCTAACATTTAAATAATAAATCCTAATGATTTTTATGCAAGAAGCCAGTGAAAATAAAGTTTATGCTCACTAAAAAGTTTTATGGCACACTGTGTTTAGGCTTTATTTTGCTGATAAGGGGAGGACCTATATGTATGTCTAGGTAATAATTTCTCAGATTGTAATGACGCAATACTATTAATTATCGGGAAACGTGGTTCATTTCCAGAAGTCGTAGTGTTTATTAGCATCAGCAATTTTTCGCATTATTTCCGCCAGTGTGGGAGGTCGCTAGTTCCTCTTGCAAGGCTAGTTTTCAAGACGTGATTAAATAAACAAACCGCTGCGGCGCTGTTATTTCTTTGCTTGTTTGTCTGTGAAACGTGTTCGTACTCTGCATATCTGAAGATTACATGTAAACTGTTTCATTTGATTGATAAATAAAAGTACAGAGTAAATAAACTGGAACTTGACTTTATTTGTTTGGCGCCTTTAAAGTTTAATGTTGCTTCCAATTGAGCTAAACGAGTTGTAACTTCCAGCCGTCGACGCAGACGCTGCAATGTTACAAGATGTCAAAATATGAAAATTAATTAATACTTCATTAAAACATGTTCTTTTCACTTTACAAACAATTGAACACTGATACAATTTTTCAGATTTTGAGGGGTCAAAGTCAATTAAAATAAGTAAAATTTGATATTACAGCACATAGATCTTTTCAATACCATGAGGACACTTTCAGATCAACATTTTATTGTATCTAACAAATATAGCATGTAATTTTGCCACTGGAGCCATGAAAAAATGCTTATATACAATTTAAATGCATTTTTTGTGTCTAGGGATTAGGGGTGGTTCAGAATTGGTCTAAATTCCAAAAATAACTACTCTCTTCTGAACCATAAAAGGTCATAGTTTCAAGAGCCACACCAAAGTTGTATAACATCAATACCACCAAGGTTTACACTATCATGTTTGTATGATATTCTACAGTATAATTTCAAATCATCTGCATGGAATAGAGCATTGGAATGTTTGGCTACATATGTTAAATCATAAGTAAATAATAATAAGGGCAAAAGGTGTGCNGAGGGAGAGAGGGAGGGAGAGAGGGAGAGAGAGAGAGAGGGAGGGAGAGAGAGAGAAAGAGAGAAAGGAAGAGAGAAAAAGAGAGAGAAAGAGAGAGAGAGAGAGAGAGAGAAAAAGAGAGAAAGAGAGAGAGAGGGAGGGAAAGAGAGGGAAGAGAGAGAGAAGTATTATTAACAAAAAAAATTTTGAAGCTACTCTAACAGTTTTTGTTTGTATATGTGCAATAGCTTGGGTCTAAACACATGCATGCACACACACACAAGATAAATTGAAACTCATATTGGAGAAGTACACGTAAGTTATGCGGTGTGTCATTTACTGTGCTACCTATGGTTTTAAAGTTAAATCATTTAATAATTTTTTTCACCGATAAATTCTAAAATATAAGCCTAAAACTGAAAATGTTTATAAATAATACAAGTATTAGTTTTATATCATTAATCTGTTCAGTCATAATTATTATTTATATACATTTAAACTAAAAATATAATGAATATTAAGTTTCAAAGATGGGCTTTAATTGCTAGCTAGGAAATTGTACCATATATTTACTAAACTGTTTTACCATACATCAATTAACACTGTTTTTAAATACATGCAAAATGTGCATGATGTCCTACCCAGGAACAATTTGAAGTAGTTCAATGAATTGGTACCAACCTGAGCTTGCACAACACGTTCCCATGCTCCAAAAAGCACAGTAGAACCATTTTTATCCCACTTGATGTTCACATGAGCTAAGTTAGCCAGGTCTTGCAACAATTGCTTTTTGTTCATACCGTCAACTGGCACAGCTTCCATGTATTCACTTGCCACCACCACACTTGCCCAGTCAAACACCTGTCAAACAATTATTCACAGCTACACAGAAAGTGAATAGCGAAGAACAGGTTGCCTGGTAGGCCAGGAACAAATTACGCACTAGCAGCACAAAACATAAAACAATACAAATACAAGCTGTTCATGGTAAACTGAGCACTTTTAAAAGCTCTGCTAAAGATGTACTTGTATGTGCAAATTGTGTATTCTTCCATCAAATGTAAAATTAACAATGCCATGGGTCTGATCACTTAATTCATGTGTCAGTAAAGTAAAACTGTGAAATTATTATAAAACGTAAATACTGTATTTTCCAAATTTGCTTATTCTAAAATTTATAGCTCTATGCATTACAAAAAGGAAAAACCAAAGAAATAATTTTAGTATTCACAAATGATTACCTAGCACTTTTAATTCACCACTAAAAAATATGCATTTGCTTAATTTTTGTGGATGGTTTGCACTGGCTTTCAGATGCAGTTATCTCTTTCTTGAAACTCCAACTCCCTTCCTAGCACACTCAAGTTTATAAGTTTCAAATGCATTTATCTCATTGTGATGTATTCTCTGAAAAAGTATAAATGCATTTGGATTATTGTATTGTAATGTATTTTTTGAAGTGTATGATTTATATTGGGCAATAGTTAAGCATAGCTGTAAACCTGTCTGCACTGTATGTATCAACTAATTAACTATAAGTGAGTTTTTAAATTGGCAGTGGGTGTATATGAGCCATTGATAATGGCACACTTGCCTGGTTGACACAACTCATACCGAACTTTAACTTTGCCCTCATGTGCTTCAATGACTGTGAAGTATTTTACCATCTAAAATAGCACACCTTGGGGGCCCAAAACTTTTACTATCACTATCCGCCATTGCAGTTTCCTTTAATTCAAACTAGTTAATAACAATTTACACTAGGCTAGCATTCAACATTCTTGTCAACAAACAACGCACCATGAAACTTTGTATATTATCGAAAGCACTTCATAGACACATGTATACTAAAAAGGGGTCAGCTATTTTCATTTTCTGTGGTGCTAGATGGTATATACATTAGATGGACGTAATTACGTTGTAATTACTAACGGATACAGATACACAATTAGGATTTCCATAACTTATTCAGCAAAATAAGCGTATTGCATATATTGGCAGAATTATAATGAAATCTCTCACGATTTTCTGAGCACCTCTGAGAAACATTTTGCTAGACTATAAACTGCGAACTAGGCAACAGCCATGATAGGCTACTGGCACCAGCTAGTGGGAGATGTGCCACTGATCGACTGAAGTTCTGTACCTGGTATAGTGCTGGCGCCTAGCTGTATCAACTGCATATGATCTAACCAAACTAATATACCAGTTAATGTATAGCCAATATACTGTATTTCATTATAATATTTACAGCACATATTGACTAAAGTGCTTTTTTTTTTTTAAATTTTGATTCAAATTAAATGTTTACATTTTTAAAAAAATTTTATTACAAGCCCCAAATTAGTAATTTGTTTATGTTTTAACTTAATTTTCATTCTATTTGTACACCACCCATCCATTTATAGGAATAGTAAGTTTTTAAAATAATTATCAGTTGTAATTTTTCCTTTTTCATTCTTATCTTGATTGTATTTAATGTTGTGTTATTTTGAGTTAGTATATATCTTCATCTTGGTTCTTTTTCAGTTTTTACCGGAAGTAAGTTTTTTCCATTTGCTGCTAATGTATGACACTGCAGGAAGCTATGCTTCTGGGAGGACTTTTCAATAGAGGCGGACGTAAGCANTGAGTTTTTAAATTGGCAGTGGGTGTATATGAGCCATTGATAATGGCACACTTGCCTGGTTGACACAACTCATACTGAACTTTAACTTTGCCCTCATGTGCTTCAATGACTGTGAAGTATTTTACCATCTAAAATAGCACACCTTGGGGGCCCGAAACTTTTACTATCACTATCCGCCATTGCAGTTTCCTTTAATTCAAACTAGTTAATAACAATTTACACTAGGCTAGCATTCAACATTCTTGTCAACAAACAACGCACCATGAAACTTAGTATATTATCGAAAGCACTTCATAGACACATGTACACTAAAAAGGGGTCAGCTATTTTCATTTTCTGTGGTGCTAGATGGTATATACATTAGATGGACGTAATTACGTTGTAATTACTAACGGATACAGATACACAATTAGGATTTCCATATACTTATTCAGCAAAATAAGCGTATTGCATATATTGGCAGAATTATAATGAAATCTCTCACGATTTTCTGAGCACCTCTGAGAAACATTTTGCTAGACTATAAACTGCGAACTAGGCAACAGCCATGATAGGCTACTGGCACCAGCTAGTGGGAGATGTGCCACTGATCGACTGAAGTTCTGTACCTGGTATAGTGCTGGCGCCTAGCTGTATCAACTGCATATGATCTAACCAAACTAATATACCAGTTAATGTATAGCCAATATACTGTATTTCATTATAATATTTACAGCAAATATTGACTAAAGGGTTTTTTTTTTTTTTTTAATTTTGATTCAAATTAAATGTTTACATTTTTAAAAAATTTTATTACAAGCCCCAAATTAGTAATTTGTTTATGTTTTAACTTAATTTTCATTCTATTTGTACACCACCCATCCATTTATAGGAATAGTAAGTTTTTAAAATAATTATCAGTTGTAATTTTTCCTTTTTCATTCTTATTTTGATTGTATTTAATGTTGTGTTATTTTGAGTTAGTATATATGTTCATCTTGGTTCTTTTTCAGTTTTTACCGGAAGTAAGTTTTTCCCATTTGCTGCTAATGTATGACACTGCAGGAAGCTATGCTTCTGGGAGGACTTTTCAATAGAGGCGGACGTAAGCAAAGGTAATAACTTTAGGGAGCCGTGCCATGGAAGAAGAGGGCTTGAAGCTTTGCTAAAATTAGTTTTCTGAGTTTTTTTTCACGTGGAAGAAAGCGCAGATAGATGTCGGGGGCCATTACATCATGAGGTATGACGCCTTACAAATCTAATAACACCACCTGTTTCTCATGGCCGGAGGGGCCAATGGGCGTTTATTTTATGTTGATCCTATACTAATGTAAAATATAGTGACATAGTGTACTATTAATAATTTTTGAGACATTAAATGGCAGGACAGTTCAATAACCCAGTGGTCCAGTTTGATCTCCAGTTTTGAGCTAGACCCGGAGCCAAGAACCAAAATTAAAATTTCCTAGGAGAGTGAATTTTCATTTGGACACTGTTTATTTTGGTGAAAAATACTATTTTCAGCATGAAAAACACTTTGAAATTTAGATTTTGGAGCTACTGATATCATTTTATTGCATACCTAGCAGCATTAATACATTTTTATAATTTTAATATTTTTTTCTCTTTAATTAAGAAACTGATGTAAGGATGTTGGTAATTCGAAGCAATTAAACTCATTACTTCTCAAACATTAATTCTGTTTTCCGCATCTTGAATGTTAGCTTATGTAGTTCGAAATTCAAGTCAGTACATGAACATTTTAATAAATTCCAGTTTTTCCCCCTTATCATTGGAATATTTTCAAATAAATGCAGTGAACGTATTACTGATTCATTATTTGTAAGTAGTATTTTTTTTAATTTGCCACCCGTCTTGTCATTTTCATTAGTGCTGCGTGTAATATAACTACTAGTTTCTCAAGTGAAATGAATGATTCCAAGGGAAACTGTGTAAACTGTCTCCTACACCTATGCTGCTAAATATTAAACTGTTCACTGTTATAAATTTACACTCTCCAACACATCACCATAATTACACATAGCTATCATTAGAATCATTACACTAAACCTAACTTCACAATATGCTGCAGTTGTAGTTTTCACTATAGGATGTTCACAGTAAAGTGAACACCTTTAAGGCCCTAATTACTTTTTCATTTCAGCTATATTTTATTCTTTAACCACCTTTTTAAATAAATATTGACATGTAAGTAATAACACAGTGAGTATATTCCACCGCACTTGGAAGTTAACGTCTAAGGGTAAAATAAAATATATTTATAGACTATTATTGCAAATGAGAAGGCTTTCAAAAGTACTCATTTGACCCTAAATAGCCTATATGTATTTAATTACAGTGATTCTATGGGAATGATATTAAAGTATAGTCCTATCACACTCAAAAATACTATTCAGGAATAGCCAAATATTATACGCAGAACTATAGTCCTCAGCATCAGCAGGAGAATAAAATATCAAAAGAGTTTGGAGTGTCATGAAAAAGAATTACAGCGAGGTATGAGCCACGCACTACCACACATTGGCACACACACCAAATGTGATTCACCTATCGTAAAGTTACATGAAGCTAGGTTAAATCTTCTGCATTTAGCATGGTAAAGCCATCTTGGTAATTATCCAGAGTAACTGCTTTTCTGAAGAAAATGTCCTAGACCAACAAAAGTAGCATTAATGGGTTCTGCACAGCTTACCTTGTTCATATTCAGGAGGGCGTAATGTTAAAATAAGTAGAATGTATTAAATAAAATAGTTTAAAGTACGAGCAGCCCGCCGCTTTGCTTATGTCGGATGCCATGATTTTCGGTGGTTTTTGGCATTGTACCGTCACCTTATTAGCTGTGGGTCGTTGACGTCATCATCAAGGTCTGAAGACGTCATTGTCACTGTCTTTTAGACATCATCGTCATGGAATTTCAGTTGCCCTGCAGATGCGAGACAGTGTGGTTGTGTTGTTGCAGGCACGAGTTGTGACGTCCGAATCCGACCAATTTAAAAACTGAGTGTGCAAGAACGAGTGCTTCTGTGCGTAATATTCGTCTATGTGGCGGGTGTTACTTGTTTCGTCGAGTGAGGTAAGGTGTACAACAGTTGAATTGGCAAAGGACAGAGGAATTGTACCCACTGCTTACATAGGTGAATTAATTCATATTCTTCCGGTGTCTTTTACGGTTCCTTTAAATCCCTAACATCCTAGATTACACAAAATTCGTAGGTTAGTTTAAAACCCAAAAATCCTAGGTTAGTTTAAAAATGTAAAATAATGATTCACCCATTGTGGGGTTAGGTTCAGTATGGTTAGGTGGGCACATATTACGAAATTGGTCGGACGTTAATGCCACTAGTATATTCGTGTTCTGCATAAATAGTAGTGTGGAAATATACCACTTTTTGGGGGGGGGGGGGNACAGAAAAGGCGCTACTCTGTTAATTACCAAATGAAAAAAGCATTTACTAACAACAGAATATACAATCAAGTATAAACTAATGCAATACTACCTTTAAGTTGGGCGTCTCCATTCTGTTTCGACTGTGTTGAAAACCATAAAAATTAACATCCGATTTCTGAGATAGTGAGACGTAATTAACCTCAAGACCTTTCCTCAAAATTGACGTATGGTCGCCATACTGATCCATTTGCAGCCATAGTCCTGTAAACACAAAAATAGGGCATTCGTGCTTCGAATTCTCATCATTAGGTCTCCCATCATATATATTCCATAACTCAAAATTAATCGCACTAAGATTCCGAACACTAACCTGTTTAAACCCCATTTCTACACGATACCTACATCTGGAAGTACGATCGAAAAGTATTTGTGACGTTGACTGCCTACTGGAGGAAAATATAGCCTACAAGGTGAATCTTGTACCCTTGCTAAGCGCGAGGCCTACTGAATTTGTTCCACAAAAAATTCTCAATAAAACTTATTTTCACCAATATCACCAGGGAAAATACAAGTAGACAATCACAACAGATCACGCATGAGATATGTTTCTAAAATAAATAAACACACCACGAATAACAACATTCCAAAGACAAAATATAAAATTGACTGTAGCAAAGACAACAGACTAAAGATGAGGCAGACCGAGTTTCGTATTATACGGAGGTATTAGAAACCCTCTAATCCCTAAATAGAATATTACAAAAATTGGGGTCAACAAAGAATTCCATAAATAAGGTTTTGTTTGTAGTTAAAAATAAAAAACCCTAAACTTATATTACCAATGAGGTCATTATCAATAATAGGGACTTTACCGTATAAAAAAAAAACCTCCCGGAAAATGAAATATATAGCAATTACTTATCACTCAGAACACGAATATACTAGGGCCATTACGACATTCGCATGACAATACTACCAAATGCGATATTGGGAAAGGCTATGAATATAAGGGAAATTGGGGAGTAAAACATGTAAAATGTATATAAATTACATGTAATTTGCGTTTCTAAAAACGAAAATTTGAATTTAAATATTACACATAACACGAATATACTAGGGGCATCATGATAATCGCAGTACTTATTACCAAAATCCATAATGGGGAGAGCTAAGAAGATGAAGGAAATTATAGGGCACTAAATGTAACATTTATGTAAATTACATTTCACTTGAATTTCTTAACCACATTAAATGCAAGATGATCTAATCTAACTTCACAATTTGTGATTACAGAGGGAGAGAGAGCCAACATGAGATAGTGTGTTAGAAAAAGTATAATCAGTAAGCTCACATCGGTTTATCCACCCCCTGTGATTCAACCAATTATGAAGTTAGATTTAATTGGGCTAGGTCTATCGCATTTTACATGAGTAGCGACAGAAATACAAATGTCATCAAATATCACAGACACATGCAATAATACACAGTACAATTAACTACACACATTTCTCACACAAATAAAAAGTACAGATTACGTTAAACACACACGTTGATACCTGCCAAATGCTGAAGTTTGGAAGTAGGTATTGATTCTGCTCTGCAGCAAGAGGCGCCAGCACATGATGCTAGCCATCAGTGATAGGGCGTAGGAATACATCGACACTGTTGTCTATATGTCCAATTTACTAATCAATTACACTGGCTTTGTGTGAGTTCACATAATCGAGTTTTATTGTTCCTTGAACAGGTTAACTGGTACATGAACTCAAGAGACAAACTCCCTCCCTTTTCCTATGTAGGCTACGTATGGTTTGACGCCGCGACTGGCATCGTGGAAGGGGGGGGGGAGATTTTCGCACTTGGTGTAGAACTACTTATCTGACACTGCAGCGCTGAATTCCCTCGGCTGGCGACTCGGAACTGCTCTCGAACTTGGTGGGCGTCTCGGCGCCTGGCTTCGAAGTTCCTTCTTCCCGGGTCCAACGCAGGACTCTGCGTTTGACGAAGTCTGACTGACTTTTCTCGGATGCTTCCCGCCGCACGTCCCGCTTGACGGCCTCCGACTGAGGTCGACGTCGTGATGCATTCTCGATCCTCGACTGACTCCGGCTGACTGACTGACTGCTCGATCCGCGACTGACTGATTCGACGTCTCTCCACTGACTGCCCTGTTGCTCCCCCCTTCGTGTGGTTTTGTAGCGTCCATCACCATATTCAACTTGCCCCATCTCTGCACGTGTCCGGAGTGCTTGTCGACCCTCCGGGTCATAAAACACGTGGCCGCTGCTCGTGTGGTCCGCAGCCGGCGTGGCGTCGTCCCTTGGTTCTGGCCTGGAAATTTATTGTCCCATTCTGCACGCACGTCCGCTAAAAGCTCTCATGGTTTATTGCGGTACAAGCCCGGGACAGGCGCAGCTGGTGGTGGGATCTTGGTGTCCCTTGGGCAGCTGAAAAATGTAGCTGTGTCCGCGCCCTGGTGCTTTCTGTTGTCTCCGGATGTCGCCTGCACATGCAGGAGCAGTTGCACGTGCCAAAACCTTTGGTAGCGTGCCTTAGCAGGTGCGAGGTTCCTGGCGTCCCGCTTCTGGCACGTCCACAAAACCCTTAATCCTTATTGCGGTCGTCCGGCTGCGAGCTCCGCCAGAGCGTGTGTTCTGACGAATAAAATATAGGGACGCAGAATGCGTCAATGTAAATGGCGAATATATTTCCTTTCTGATGTATTGTTCATAAAACACATATAGGATTATGTGAACCACGCATTCACGAGCTCCTTTGTGAACCACTCTGACTGCCGCAGTCGTGTCCACTACACCAGATAAACCACACCGACGGGCTTGTGGGCACGAGTGAGACAGTTCATAATTGCATCAGTGTATTCAATCAGGGTTTCTAATTGCATCAGTGTTATTAATTGCATCAGTATTCATAATTGCATCAGGGTATTTATGCAGTGTTATTAATTGTATCAGTGTATATAACTAATAGCATAATTGTCATTATGAAAGACATTCGACACAGCCATTGCTAGGGACGTTTGACATTGTAAACTTGGCAATTCTGTGGCTGGTACAATAGAAACATTTAGGATTAATATAATCATTTTTATTGTGTATTTGTATAAGGAAAAATTATGTTGTCTTAGGTTAATTTAATTCATGTCAGTTCCATATCATAATCATTTTTTTTAAAGTGTATATTGTGCTTCATCGTTTCGTCGCTTGGCGTCGCTGCGCTCAGGTAGCAGAAGCCGGAACATGCTTCCGCCCAGTTCTCTCCAGCACTTGAACGCCTCAAGACGTGTAAGTCTCTCGCTCTGCAAAGGCCATCTGTGCCGACATTTTAAGCTGAACTCATATTCACTGCAACAGACTTCACTTCATGAACCGGATCATTTATTTTATTTGTCATAGCGCCGAGGAGAGAGCAATGTTACTCTCATCTGAGAGTTTTAATGCAATGGCGTTTCACATTATAAAGCCACATGTTCGCCATTTCCGGGCCGTTAAGGCCACGTTTTGTACTAAAGGTGTGTGTTCATTAAGTAGTCGCAAGGAATAAATAACTCCACAAGCATCGTACATGTTTCATTTGTAATTTAATTAATGCGTGCGAGGTGGCTTACAGCCTCGACATCGTATGTGACGGAGTGTTAACCAGAGTCCCCTAGGCTGTCAACAGAAACGACCTCATTTCATCAGCTCACCGCAGAGCTGTGGCACCGGGCACATATTTTCTACATCATCAGCTCTGGTAACACAACGCGTCAAGTTGACTTTCCCAACTAGGGACGAGTATATCTCTGAGCCACGTCAATGACATGTTAACATCTATTCGTAGTATCGTACAATAAATATATTATATCAATTCATATGGAAACAATTGCAAAGAAACATTCGTATTTCCACACAGTACTTCGATTTAAAATGTCATATGGAAATAATCGCAACTAAATGCATATAATAGCACTCATAAATCACAAGCCTTTACATGGTCAAATACACATGGTGTAGAACACTGAACTGAAAACCAAAATCGTCGCACATTCGTTTCCTGTATCTGTGCATCATTTGAACCAATGAGTCATGGTGGTACACATCAACTACAAGTAAACAACACAAAGAAACATTTTGCTACGATATACTGTACATAAAAGTTTACCACTACTTAAATAATGAGTTTAGGAAATGTGTTTAAACTCGAGCACGTGATCTGTGACCGGAAAACAGGAAGAATTATATAGGAAACACATGGTCCCTCTGAATTAATAAGGGCTGTAGAAGCCCTTAGAGGTAGGGGGTTGACAAGCTCTTATTATGTGGGATATTAAGCAAATTACTTGTTTTAGAGGAACACGAATTGGTGTATGGATTAATTAAACCAAGATCTAGGATAAAAGGAAAGTATGCTAGGTCGTACACACCCCCCATCACGACAATAATAGGGGGTTGGCACCCATTTGTTGCATGCAACATTTACAAGGTACAGTTAACTTGATTGTGCATAACATCGGATGAAGAACGGAATCATAATTAGCAAATAAAGCACTCTAATTGCAACCATCTAGGTCCCACTGATATCAGTTAATTCCCAAACAACGTGTTCAGTTGTAGAAATACCATTGCTTGGAGAGCAGGCAAACCTTCCTGCACCTGCAGACAGCACAGCAGGTATGTCCCACCGATTGAGTAAGGATAGGAACAAACATTCAGCAAACAGATTATCATAAGGAAATGTGCTACACCAAAGTGTAGCTGTGTAGGTAGCAGATTGTGCAGCACAGGGTATAAACAAGGAAAATAGAATGTAGGATGCACTGCCTAACTGTGACAATATCTGTGATAAATTCACTTTTGGTGCATACAGCATTGATGTGTGATGTACAATACGTGTTGCGATACGTTGAGAGTAGTAATAATGACATAATGGGCCTAGTAGCATGACTCTGTACTAATGAATGTAAACACATGTCAGTTCAATTATGTAGCAATGCATCATTGGTATTGAAGGCACTACCTGGCCGCACAACAAAACAGACACGTAAAATCATTCGAGATTATGCAGGTGGCACATCACAACCAATTTCACAACAAATGTTTGAAATGTAACCCTCCAATGTCAATGCAGTAGTTCGTACGGCATATTACAGACAGGTGGAGCAATTGAAAAGCTCCTGGTTTCTCGCACTTGATCGCAGGCAACCATTACCCTCGCTAACAGGTCCTCTGCAGATGTCACGGGTGTCTCATACACACATACCATTAAGAAATCCCCACAGCCAGATGTCGAATAGTGTAAGGTCCGAGGATTATGGTGGCCGAGCACAAGGCCCATCCCATCCAGTTAACAGGATACACTGTGTTCAGGAGATCACACACAATTCTGGTGAAATGGGGTTGTGTACCGTCATGTTGCAGCCACATCTGTTGTCAGATTGTGAGCAAAATCCTCTGAAAATGTGACACCAAGCATACAGCATGTCGGCCATACTTTTGTCATTTTTACGCAGCGCTCTTAGCCTTGTGGCCATACCGCACTATGGCCGCCCAATCGGCAGGGAAGAGGGATCAATCCTTCTCAACGCAGGTGTCCCAGCTATTCACCGGAGGCAACCAAACGTAAAGCCCCGACTTGATACACAAATTCTACCAGGAGCACCCTTCCACAAGGCCTGAGATCCTTGTACTTACATTACCAAGAGTGTGGTCTGACCGGAGCACTATCCGGACCCCTAACATCTTGTCAGGATGCTACCGGAGTAGGTAATTGCTCGCCGCTTGGTCTTTCTTTAAGATAAGGAATCTCTCCAGTCCTCCTCCAGCATGCGGAGTTAACCACTGTCAGCACGAGACCTACGTCTATTGATCGGAACATCAGAGAAAACCTCTGATGGGGCCAGCCCGATCAGCCCGTGCTACCAGTTATTTGCCATGACACTAGTGGGTTTACTTATGTCCAACCGCCCCGTCCACCACACCATCAGCAGATAGCATACAGTGAAACTCTGCCTGGTGGATACCATCATTATCAAAATCCACAGGTATTTTCCCATGGGGTACCCGTAGGGCCTACAAGATTTATTTTAATTGTTTTCCTAAATTTAATTTGTTAATTTGTTTTTTAATGTCATGCCAGTTTACAGTCGGAAATGCATTGCTAATATCCATGGATATTCCTAAAAGGGATTTTGTTGTGTTATTGTTTATAGTTTGTAAAACTTTATTAAATGCCATTTCTGTAGATTTATTTTTCCTGACACCAAATTGATGGTTATATTAAATTTCTTATGTTTGTTTTTAAATTTTGCTGTGTATAATTCTTTCGTAAATTTATCTAGAACTGGTAGCAAATATATTAGTCTATATGAACTTATATTAAATACCCCAAAACTTAACATACCTGAATTTCCCACATGCTCCGCAAGGAACCTCATAATCATGTCTTGTATTTAAATTAATGCTTAATTAAGAAATCTTAACTCTACACGATTAAGAAAATTCACTCAGAATATTTCAGTGTTTTATGTGTATATGTTTCAAGTTATATGTTAATGAGGTAATTTAATAAAATTACCTCATGGAGTTAAGCGAGCTCTCGGCAAGGATGCCGCTGACACGCACCATCTACGACAGTCTGAATGTTCGGGTCTTAGGTGCTGCACGTGCATCGCGCAGTGGGGACTTTCATACTTTGTTCTGAACACTTAACTGCAATAGGCTTATGTAATTTACTGGAACTTTTATTTAATTTATCAACAACCTACCCCGTATTCGCAGAATCCCTCCGTCAGCTCAATTTACCAACTCCGGAGGTTTAATTACTCTTGTAAATTTTAGAGCAATTCTTGGTCTATTTTATAGTAACGGCCGCTCGCAGGCCTTGTGAGTCAAGTCTGCTTTAATTGGCATCGCATACATGTAACTGTGTATACTATTCGGAGATACAAATTACGTGAGTTAACCGAAACTTGAGAGTTCTCATTTTTATTTTGTATTTTGGGCACTGGTCCTATCCAGGAAGTCATCGATGCTTAAAGCCTTCATTTATAAAGTTAAAAGGTAATACTAAGGTATGTTGAGGAGCCTGAGTACCCTGGCTATATATTACGTTTTCCTGTATATTTTTACCATGTGTGTCAGAAGATACAGTCAAATGGTCGTTCGGCCCACGATCCTGAGAACTGTGACTTCGTGCTGACCCATTTTATTCGAAATAGGAATATTGTGTAATATTCTGACTTTTCTTAACATAGTCGCCGGATATCGTCCACATTATTATCACAGCCCACTCAGGTAATCTTAAATGGTTTGCCAAATTAGGCGTGGCAAAAATAAAGCGTTACAAACACGTGTGTGCAAATCCGGAGAAGAAAGGAGAGTCAGACATAAAATTCTCCATTTGTGCTGCTTGACCAGGATGAATATGGTTCGTGCCACCATTTTGTGGCATAGGTCAGGCCCACGCGGGACAATAAACTCAGACATCACAGCCGTCCGGGCGATACGCTCCATGTGAGCGAGGAGCCCGCAAAGGGTAAAGGCTGCTGCCTTCCGGAAAGATGGTCCACAATTACAACTAAGGACCAGAATACCGTGCAATGTCGACTACGTGTTCAATGTACAACTGTGTCGTGTGATATATGAGAGATTGTTGAGTAATGGAATAGAATCCAACATGTTTTCGAAACTGATTGGTTAGATCAGTAACGCTGACCCCGGGCTGCTCCTCCTGTACCTGATCCACAATGGTATAACAGGAGACACCTTTCTGAGCAGTTATTAGGGGAGTGCGATCAGGATTTTCCATAACATACAGGCCACCATATTGCCACACAGACTGCATATAATATGCACAAATTTGCCACATCAGACGGTAAGATGGGCGCACTCCCCGCCAGACTTGGACACAGTCCATAACCTTAATAGATTTTTGAGCTCAGGTCATGGCTCTAATTGGCAGTAGTTGAATACTGCCAATAGAAAGAGAGACGCCCTTTCCAATCGCATTGGGTGGAGGTGCTCCGCCCGAGGGTGGTTCCTCCTCACCTATCAACAGCGGTGCACGGAGTTGAATTCGTGCATGCCACCTTGATGGGGACGAGTGCTATCCCCACTCTACAAAACCAGCTTTGTAAACGAGGCCTCTTACTAGGCGAACAAGACCGTCGACCTTTCGTTAGTGTGCATCAACCCTTCGAAACTAGGTCTGGAGCAGGTCAGCACGCTTGCGTTCCACGGCAGCTGCTACTGACTTTTTCCGGCACACCAGTCTCGGCCCTCCAGGCAAACACCCACCTCCAGATCTCCTTCTAAGCAGAAGGTTCAACCAATGCCACCCAGATTCTGACCCTCGATCAGCACGGCCTAAGCCGGGGCTTTCACACTGATCCCCTGGGTACCCACAATTTTCAGACATCCACGCTTGAGTTTTCACCCGGGACAGCCCAGCCCCTCCAGGACGCCAGACAGTCCATTCATTAGAGCTCCGCCACCCCGAGATCAACCCGATTTGCCAAAACGAGCCTCAGCTTGGGGAGTGCAATTCGGTTCGCTGGTCTTCACCGCAAGGCGAAGAATATATACAGCCACTGGAGATTGCACATAACCTCGCTGTTACTGATTATCTGTGCACAGACAGGCCGTTACCGCCTTCAATCGCTCTCACTCCGTAAGCCACAGTGTGGCTACCATGTTACCAGCCCAACCGCGAGGAGGTGGAGATGGACTTGAGCAGTGCTAGGCTATATATTCGCATCACTGCTCCATTAAGGAGTTGAGTCGGCAGCCTTCACAGCAGCAGGGAAACACCCAATAATCAATGAGCGGGCCCCATCGGAGCTTGCCAGCGCGGGCACTCAATCAACGAAAGCCGACAGAGCACCTCGGAAAGAGCACCTCGCATCAACTCACTCTTACACTTACGCCGGTCGCGAACTGCTAGAGCTTTAGCCGGGGGATGGACTGACGAGAACTGACATTCCAGTCGTCATGTCAGCTCAACCAGGTTGCCAGGTCCTAGTTATCCCCCTACACACACAGACTGGAACACCACAATCTGGTTTTCAGGGCACCTGGACCCTTAACCTTACACCATTTACAGGTTGGTTGCCGGAACCACAGCCCAGCCCTAACCCGGCCCCTACAAGGGCCAATACAATCCAACAGTCGGAAGTGTGATCAGTGTTGAAAACCCTGAACACTCGATCATTTTGTCAGATATAACACACGCACAGATATATGCAAGTGTCCTCCGACCGTATATGCATACTTCCTGCCTCCACTCGCTTCCACAGCGGTCGCCTCCTGCTGCTCGCGATTCATGTGTGTGGGGGTTGGCACAGACTCCGTGTACTGTACTTCATGTCAATACGTAATACATACGAGTTGCTTGCACCACACAGAATTGATTACCCTGCAGCACCATCAGTTCCAGTGCTTACAATACACAGAACAGTGGACAACATACCAACCAGAACTCCCAGAGCACCTAGTTTCAGCCAGCAACCGGTGAATACCCAAACAACCAGGGTTCAATGTGTCGGGCAGCATATTGTGGGAACCCCGAAATGACATGAATAAACTGCAAAGAGTGTAAAGCGAGATATCACCACACATGTGTGTCCGCGGGGGATGGCAGGTGGTCCGCGAGGGAATGTTTAAGTGTAAACAGTGTCAACAAATGTATGCAGCCCAATAGAGAACTATACCGAAACACATGCGAATAGAGAGGGAAAGTGTCGCATTCACCCAACTTGTGATGTGATTACATAACCAAAAAACCCAGCGAATGGAACTCGTGCCACCCATGCCAGCATTGCAGAGGAATGATAGGACCTAGTGTGAAACATTTCGATACATGGGGGCATCAACCCCAGAGTACAGGACAAGCCTAACCGGGCGGAATTATGTGACACCTGCCAAATTTCAGACACTCCCAAACTTTTCCCGCTAGAGAGCTGAGGACACACGTGTATTCCTGAAAGAGTTCACTACCCTGTTATAAAGGTACGGGGTTAACGAGGTAGAGTCGGCAAGTGTCATCGGGAACGAACTACTCGGGGAAGCGATAGCATAGTGGGATCTGCCACAGAATAGGATATGTCCTGAGGACAATTCGTACACAAATTTATAGCCAGATACGTGAACATGTATATCACTTTAAAACGACAGGTCACTCTGTTTACCGAGGAACAAGGTGCCACCGAAGACCTGGACATATTCGTAAGCCGAAAATTAAGTCTAGCAGACAGACATTATCCACATCTCCCGGAGACCCGAATACCGACTGCCCTTACTGCCCATGGTGTTCAACGGAACAGAACACTTCCTAAAAACAGCAGTGAGTTTAGCACTAGAGATGGAAATGCGCAGGGCGACAAATTTTAATGCACGCAGTAAAGGCTGGGGAACAGATGCACAGAACAATACTGTGGAATCCCAGATGCCCGAAGGGAAAAGTGGCTTAAGGGGCAATCCTAAAATCCCGGGATGTCAATAGTGAGAACCTACCTCGCTGCCGCATATGTAAAGACGAACAATACCACTGGCACAAAATGTACCCGAACTGGATGAGTGAACCGCAGGGAAACGACAAAGCAGAGTAGGGTAAATTGGGGCCACCCTCTCCGGCATTGTCACGACTGGAAATCCCCAAATTACCAATAACAAACAGATCCACCATTACCTAGGCAAGGTTAGCTCTGCCAGTGATCAGCTGATCAGAATACCTATATTCTTGGATTAGTGAAATATTGTCGCTTTAATCGATACGGCCGCATCGCATAACTACATACTGGCGGAGTTAATAGGCCAACAGCTAATCACCCAGGGTCAAACAAATAGTACAATTGGCCACATTGAAAGGGACCAGCGAATGTTTGGGCGAAGTCCAACTGGAAATACATATTCGTGACTGTTCTATGGACATCATCGCCTTCGTCTCCGACGAGATACGAGAGAACCTGATTCAAGGGGTGCCGTGGCTTAGACAACACAATGCCAATATTGAAATCTCCATGGACCACAATCACTTCGGTTAAACCGAATGGTAAACAACCTAGGGCATCGCAGAGAAAACAGCGAACAATCTGTCAAACTAGACATGTTCGACCATACCTTACCCGAGGAACATAGGGATGCGATCCAGCGAGTCCTGATGGAATGATGGGACGTATTTGATGTGGCATACCCCCTTAAAAGAACAAGCGGGTAAGAGCACGCAATACCACTCACTAAAATTGAACTCCTCTGGTCGGTCCCTTGTGATTATGATTCTTATACCCTGACTATCATTAATCAACAAATCGATGAAATTATTAGGGATTGGGTATTATAACCCTCGGAAAGCAATTACAACTCAGCTATCACTCTGGCCCCCAAAAAATACAGGGGCTAGAGGTTTTGTGTGGAATTCCGCCCGCTCAACCAAGTGACTGAAAGTGCGCCCCCACACTTAATCAGTGTGAACTCTGCACTAAACATGTTAGGGGACGCCAAGATTTTATCATCCCATGAGCGGAGAAGCAGCTATTGGCAAGTACAAGTAACATCCGAAGACAGGCACAAGACCACATTCATGGCTCCCGATGGCCGCCATTTTAAATTTAGCACCATGCCCTTTGAGCTGAAATGTGCCCCCTCCACCAACCAGAGCATGATGTCCCACATCCTGGATGGTCTGACAAGGGAGTGTACGATCGCAAACCTAGACGACATTTAGATATGGTCAAAAATGTGGGAATAACATGTACAACACCAATCCCTCGTTTTGGAGCGATTGTCTATCAATGGGTTAATGTCTACCAATGGAAAATGTCATATAGAGAAAACATGTCTTCAATACCTGGGCCACATGGTTGACATCGAGGATATCCAGCCCAACCACGAACAATTGAGGTTAATTCAAGACTATACTACACCCAACAAGTGCAAACGCCTGCGAAAATTTTTCGGGGGTTATAAATTGGTTAAGTAGCTACATTCAAGATTTGACTACGATAACAGCCCCACTAACCGCCCTGTTGTCAATACAATGGAGTTTCCAATAGATCGACGACGCTCAAAACGGGTTTGAAGAAATCAAACACAGATTTCAACAGTGCAAGAAATTGTCTCGTTTAGACCTCCAGATGCATTTATATCAGCAAACAAAGTGCCAGTCAAGAGGGACTTGGTGCTGTTCTATTTCAATACGATGATGACAAGGAACACAGAGTCATATACTACAGTAGCGCGACGTTTGCCCCATGAGAACGCAACTACGATGTGAACGAGAGGGAATGCTTGGTTATTGTATGGACACTAAAACACTACTGCCAACACCTAGCGTACCAACGACTGACATTGAGAACACAGAGTCGGTGTCTAATATGGCTGCATAACATGCGCACTGTCCGCAGTAAACTCACACTGTAGTCAATGTTATTACAGGCCTATGATTTCGTGGTGCAATATGTTCTGGTCGAAGAAAACCAACTAGGCGACACCCTTTTCCGTGCGCCGTGTACAGCTGAAATAGCATGTGATGAATACACATGAGATGTCCTATTCCCATCAGACAGTCCGCCAGTTGCTTGGCTAAAGCACATAGTAGGTACGAGTAATGCCACCCAAGACCTAATAAGTGATGCGGTATACGATCGAGTAATCGCCGCACAACAGCAGTCCGCAGAGGTCGTGGAGGGCGGGTTGCAGTGTGCCAGAGAACAGCTGGCCAACTGGTATGCAGTCGATATCTGCCTGGAGACCCGGCCCGCATGGGAAGATGGTAACTGGCGAACGTGCATCGCGGAGGAGGAACAAACGTTCGTCCTGGAACACTCGCACACTAGCCGCCTGGCGAAACACCCGGGAGCCACACAAACCAAGTGGAAAATACTAGCCCATTATTTATAACCAGGTCTCACCCCCGAAGTGTGGGAATTTGTGTGTGTCTGCAAAACATGTAACCACCTGAAAAGGTGCCGCGCTGATGGTGTTACTCAACAGAAACCCTTTGTGACCATCTCCTTGGACCTGATGGGAACATATCCCCGCGGTGGTGATATATTTTTGCACCGGGTGGTGCGAGGTTTATCCCCTCCCGATTTTACGCCTCAAAAATATAGTGAGAGAATTGCAGAATGATTTCTTCGCCTGCTGGGGTTACCCAGTTGTCTCCGACAAAAGACAGCTGTTCATGGGAAAGTAATGGCAGGAACTCTGTACCTAGTGGTGGGCAATACACCACACAATGGCTGTGTACTATCCCGCACGAATGCTACAGAACGAAGTAACCAAGATTTCAAGGCACAGTTCTGGCTTCGCATGGGGGATGACCACACTATCTAGGCCACCCACATCCCAGAGATACTGTTCTGCCTGAGAAACTGACAGATCGAAGCCACTGGACACTCGCCCACAGAATTACTATTCGGACATGGTCTTGCACGACCCAGGGAATATGTATACCTTCAACCCACCACGAACTCAGGACCCTCAGAAAGAGAGACAGAAGAAGTATACTGCCAGCAGAGGTTCGACCGAGCCAGGGAACGACAGGAACGGTTCGTCCAATAGTGGCTGCCAGAAACCACAGGGCCATCGCAAGAGCTGAAAGTTGCTCAACATGTATATGTGCGAGAACACCAGTAGTTGGCCTCCCGCACCAATTTCTGTGCAGGATTCACGCCCCGCAGGAGTGGACCCCACAAAGTGGTACGAAAAAAAGGGAACACCGACTACATCATCCAGATGGGTGCGCGAAGGCAAGTTAAATGCCATCGTGACAACATAAGGGCTGTCCCGGAGGCGCCGAGATCGGTCGCTGCAGCGCCCCAAGTTAACACCAGTCAGAGGCAATCGACCGATGTAGTCCCAGCCTATACGGGATAGCAATCACCAAAATCAGCCACGCACGGACTACCAGGTTCACCAACACAGATGTCCTCAAGAATATCCGGGTCGTCAGCTGTCATGGTGGCACCATGAGGTATGGGGACATCCGACTCAATGGAGTGCCCAGAATGATGACCGACCTCCTGATGCCATGCCCCAAAGCATTGCGACGTTGGAGGTCCACCGGGTCACACCCTCAAGCTTAGGTGCCCCATTTCAGACTGCCAGGTCATGCGATTCATCAGTGGCCAGGTCCAGTTCCGGATCGAGAATCTCCTCGAAGCGGCGGCCTTACCACCCTCAACGGCGTCGACAATGGTCGCAGAGGTACCGCAGCAACATCAGGAGCAGCGGCAGTGTCTGGATGGTGGCAGGGCCACCAACCTGCCGAGCAGGTGTAGAACTAGCCAACCGAATCTGCCGAACCAGTTAGATCTCACCTGCCAAGGATAAGTTTAACCGACACCAGTTGGCATATAACCCTGCAGTAGGGCGATCCAGCCCTGTACAGCTCATATCGCCGAGACTGGTGCGCACACGGCCGAGGCGCCTCTTAATCACCTGTTACACCACCCAGTCTTGAGCCCCCCTACAAATCCATGAGTGGCCTTCCGAAGGGGAGGGAACTTGATGTGGACCACTCCTGCATGGTCAGGCACGGCCACTGTCATCAAGTCATCGGTCCACAATCGCTGTACCATTGCGGCCCATGGAACACGCTCGTCGTAAGTCCCGATGCTTGTCCATGTCGTCCACCGAGTGATCCTACCGAGTGCCTGTGGTGTCCCAAGAGATATCTGTTCAATTAGGATAGGAATCTAGTGTTAGGATGTGTAGTAAATAGCCTTAGAATTTATCGCCCATTGGAAAATGTTCGTAAAATTCGCCCTTAGGTGAAGCATAGGAAAAACCCATCTCATTTGCGCCACAGAATCTCCTGCTCACTAGCAGTTTGATCTATTTATGTGGCGGCTCTCATGAAGACTTCAATGCTGCCATGAATCAAGGAGGCTAGAGCTAGTCTATTTTCCTGTCGCACTGTGGCTGCTACTTTTTCTAGCACTTCAGTTTTTCTCATTTGCGGGTGAAAAAGTTTCCTCAAATTAATTTTTCTGGTTTCAAATGCTGTTAGAGTTTCCCAGGGATTTTGAGTTTCGAGAACAGTGCGGCTTTGTGCTAGCAGGGAGAAATACACATTGGCGATGTGACACTGAAACCTATCCCAGAACTCGCTCCACTGCATACTATAATGGTTTATTTTGTACCAAAACACACATGCATCTCCCATAAGTTGGCCGAGACCATTTGGCCACTTTTGCTCACACACTCCATACCTAGTTAAACGTAAAGTGCAGTCTTTCAGGATCGCATGCAGGTCTTCAGTGGTCAGACCAGAAAAAGTGGGCAGCAACTGGATGCAGGCTGGTTTATTGCCTGTCTCCGCTGCTGTTGTCTGTGCGGCTTCTGTTGGTGGTGTGGTTGCGGCTGGGAAGTGCGTCTGCGGCCACACTAAGCCAGCTGGTGTAGTTCGTGCAGGTTGCACTGACCAAGGTGATAAAGCTGTTGGTAGGCCCTTGTAATGTGCAAACAGGCTGCTGTAGTTACTGGCAGTGTCCGCGCACGCTGCTAGTGGGCGTGGCACTTTCAGCTGTGATGCTGGAGTGCACTGCACACACAGAAATTTGCTGGCCGTGACATTAAACATATCCTGATCGCTCATGTACTGCTAATGAGCGATTATGCCACAGTTCTTACATGCCACTGTTTCCGTATTATAGTGCTTGCACATGTCCTGGTGATAACGACATGGTGACAGGCCTGAACTATTGATAAAGTCAGCGGGTACACGTATCACAGGTAATAATATTTGTAAACAATTTGCGCAAAAAATGTTGCCAATTCGGTTGGCTGTTGCATGTCCATTTCCGGTAAGAAACTTGGTGCAGTAAACATTTGTGCAGTTTACACACTGAATTGTCCCGTCTCCAATGCCTGCACTCATGATTTGTTTGGCACATCAACGATTGTAAAAATTGGGCAAGGTTGTGTCCAAAAATTTTTGTTTGTGGAGGGGGTGCACACTTGCATACGTTACTCGTGACAGGCCCGACGGCACCCAGGACCACTCGCAGTCTGGTATAGTCCGCACACAATTGCACTCTCTTGCCGCCAGAGGTGCAGATCCACGCCCGTCCGACACGTTCGCAGTTAGCCAGGCGAATTACGTCGTGGAGATGCCTCGCGCTGACTGGTTCGCGACAGGAGTACCTTCTGTCCCTGAAAAATATGGGCACGAGCAAGGGCTGCACACATTTAAGGCATAATGTTCTGATTTTGCCATTACTGGCGCACCGGTTCATATTTCATCTCCCGAAGTCCAGCTCGGCTACGGGGTTCATCATGCTGGCAGCCGGTGACCAGCCTCTCTACATGTCTTTCGAGCTGTGCCTTG
>NQII01000085.1:1240444-1315659 GCA_002778355.1 Clitarchus hookeri
CTTAGGTTGGTGGTGACCATGCTCGTGCGCTCCCGGAGAGTAGTCAGTCGCGTCACCCACCTGTGCTAGAATGTGGGAGTGGGTAGGGCATGTTTGTCTGGCTTGGCCTGTGTCCACAATGGTGGTGTCGGGGGTGCTCTTTTGCCCGGCACTGTCCCAAAATGGCATGAATGTCCGAAATGTGAAATTTATTGTTTTGAGGTCTGAAATTGCTTAGAAAAAATTCTCGCTGAAGGCTTTTGAACATGTGTCCTTATGCCAAAATACTTTACACATAAAGGTACGCTAAATACACAAATTGCCCTTAAAAGTTGCATGAGGTGCACAAAAAATGTACGTTGTAGTAAAGACAAAATACACTCTTTAAAGTGATAATCACATTTAGGTGCCGCTTATTGTTATGTAATGTTGCATGTCGCGAGACATTAAATGTGATTTTACTTGCATTAAAATATTAATCAAAGTACACTAAAACATCCTGGGACGTGGAAAATGGAACAATGTACACTCGAGGAGGTCTGCATAGAACGAAACTCCTGTGCTGCCGGCCAATCCGAGTGATGAAGTTAGACTTAAATCATGGCATCGACTTCCACTGATGGTTGCCTAAACCAGTACCAAAAATTATATGAAAAATAGCATGGACCCTCCTAATGATAATTAATATGCTACAAAATACAATATCATGGTTAATTACATGTTGGTGACATCGTCAACTTCAAGCTTACAATTTTGTCATGGAGCATATCCCGGGCAGCGAAAACCAGTCAGCAGACAGACATTCCAGGCCACCACACGCCGACGTCGTGGTGCAAGACGATGCAGAGTGGAAAGAGATATTGCCACCAACAACATGGGAACCACTAAGTGAAGTAAACCTTCACCAGATCAACGTCATTAACAATGACCTCACTATACTTTATCTATACCATGATGTGGTGAAAGCGAAGCCAGAGTGCACAATCACTTGTGAACAGAAAGACCGTTGCGGCCAGCAGACTGTCGAGTGTTGGCGCGAAATAGATGGCAGTTTAGAAACATGTTCAACCAGTAACCATTATGAGTGGAGACTGTTTGTTCCCTCAGTGTTAGAGAGCAGGCACTGAGACATGCGTACGATAGCAACATACCCGAGAACAGAGCAAACAATTCGCTAAGTGCGTGAATATTTTTTTGACCTGGACTAAACAGGCATGCAAGCAGGTACGTACAAAACGTGTTAAGTGAAGCCAATTCAATGCACAGCGAGCTCACGGTATACAACAGCGGCAGCCCCGACTGCCTACTTAGCCCTTCGAGATGGTGTCCCTCGAACGCATGGGGCACTACCTCTTGTTTTCAGGGGGGAAGATATTCATTGTGGTGGTCACCAATAACTTCTACAGGTGGGTCAAAGCATATTCCATCAGTAGCGCACAAGCCACGAGTGTCGCCAAGGTCGTGTGGACCGACTTGTTCCCAGGTGTAGATATTCACAGAACCTACTTACCGATAATGGCACGTTATTCACCGGCAGGTAGTGACGAGAACTATTTACCTGTTGGGGAGTGCGACACCTGAACACAGGAATACACGTGCCAATGCCATGGAGTGCCACAACCAGGACATCAAGATTCAGTAGCAGCTCTGTGTGGGTGACCAGCACATTACCTGGGCAGACCATATGCCCGCCACCATCTTCACTCTCCGTCGGCACGTCAACGCCACCACCAGCAAGTCAACTGCCGACGTTCTGCTGGGCCATAACCTCACCCTGCCTGGTGAGTCAACTGCCCGCTGGTAGAAGACAGTGGTGAGACAGTCAGCAGTAATGCCCAATGTAAACTGCATTGGAGGGTGTTCCAAGAGATATTCACTCACCACAAGGGTACATCGCCCGGTGGCTGCCGACCACAACACGCCCACCACCTCAATTACGACTCGGTCAGCACATCTACGCCCACGCGCACCTGCAGTACACAGACCGCAGACACTCCTGTGTGTGCTTCGTGGCGAAATGGAGCAGGCCGAACATGATCGCTTGAGCCATCGGACCAATCACCTATCTGGTCCTGCTCGGCAGAAAGACTGTCAGGATGCACCCGGATGACCTGCGCCTAACACCAGGTAACGTCGACGACGATGTCGAACCAGGTGCCCCATGACGGCGACACCGATGTCGAGGTCCGCCGACCACCCACACAGGAGGAAGGTGCGTCAGCATCTCCCTGGAAGGAGCATCATCAAGGGCCCGCAAACCCGACGTCCCTAGGGTTCTAGGCGCCCCTCAGGGATCATCGAGGCACATCAGTGCTGATGGCACGGCAAAACCCAGCACCACCATTCCCACATAAATTCTATCCCAAGTGTACCAACAACATGAGCAAGAGGAAGAAGCAACACCATGTTCTGCCCGTGTCACAACGCCTGGCGTTGAGGCGCCCACCTCGGCGGAGGCCACTACCCCCCTCACCAAGTCCAATACAGATGACACCCTGGGATCTCCTACTGCACTGTCGAAAGCATCAGAATGACTTCTAGAGGTGTCCACCACTGGCAAGGGGATGATGCACTGGTGCAGCACCACAGTAGGAATGCTACCGCCAGTCGAATGGTCACTACTAGATGATCAACCACCATCGCTTGGGTCGCTACTGGTGGCAGTGACGTGGGCTAAGTAACAGCAGTTACAGCAGGAGCAGTGAACAGTGGCAGCGATAACAGCGAGGCACTCAGCTCTCCTTCCCCCACCTAACACACACAGTAGATGTCATCCAGCATGGGCATGCCTGACCTGAGGCGATGCCACCCCAAGCGCCACATACGCCCTGCGGTCCGACGTCGTGGGCCCACGGCCTGTCCCTGTTGCGCCTGAAGACATGCGGCCTGCAAATAGTCTCAACAGGAGTGGGCGTTTGATGCAGAACGACGTCCGGCCCTCAACACGTCTTGCCACACCTTACGTCTACCACATCAACCGCACTAGTGTAGCTGCAGCATACCGCGAGTGCCGTCACAAGTGCAGTGCATTTTTGTGAAAGTGCTGAGCAGTGCAGTGCAACCGCATACCCCCTACCCCCTCCTGGGGTGGGGGGGGGGNGGGGGTGGGGTTGAGGTTGCATAATGCCAGACCATGCGTATATTATTTGTGAGGCAATTTCAGAGCAAGTATTTGAAAGTAAAGACAGACACACTAAGGGTGTAAATGTTCAGAGATACCCCTACTAGCATGTCAGGGTTTTTATTTTGTAATTTTCAAATTCAGGTATTTTTCTCCTCAGTTGATTCACCACGATTTCATGCCATCTAAGTACAGATTGTAACTGTTTTTAAGAAATATTTAAGTATTTATTTTGTTGATTTATTATGCAAGTGCTCATTTTCTTTTAATTGTTGCAAGTTAATGGCATGCGGAAAATAGTGCAGGGCAAGCCGCGTGCCGCCATAGTTCGCACTGGTATAGTTCGTGCTGCACATGCTCGCCTGATTCAGTCACTGTCGAGTGTCTCAAGGGGTAGGAACATGCTGTGTCACGCACCGGGTGCCTTAATGTTTTTGCGCGAATCACCTTTAGCTGCAATAGTCTAATGTAATGTACTGGAACCTGTTACTTCTGTACCTGGAGATGCCACCCCTTCTTCCACGGAAATAGCATCGCCCAAGGCAGCTTAATGCACCAATAATTTACTCTCATGCACAAATCTGTATTTTTTGCAGTTTTGCCTATCTGGTGGCCCGCATCCCAAGTCCGTATAAAGTTTTCACCTAGAATGATGTAAGTGTTTCTGTGCAAGAGTAATTACATGAAAGTTTTCAGACTTCGTGTCTTCTAATCAAAGTACAGCATTCGAGCATTTCGGGGATATGGGTTCCCTATAACCCGCCTTTGCCCAGTTTCACGTCAATTACTTGACAACCAGTATACTCACAACAGAGCTTTTACAGTTTAAGGCACATGGGTCAGCCTGAATAGGCCCACAGTATTTCCATGTAAGTATCAAGAGTGAGGGGCCCTTCCAACATTTCACCGAGGGGCTGTGCACGTCTGGGCGAATGGCCTACTGTACCCTAAGATCATCAACAGCAGAAAATTGGCTCCACCTTCGATGGTTACTGGCACCTAGTCGGGTATCCAAATCCTCAAACCCCCTAACAATGTTTTTTACCGCACCTCAAAACTTGCATTAACCCAACACCACCCAGCCAACAGGGGTTAAAAATTCTGGGGTTGAATTAAGAAATAACTATGAATAAATTAAATTATTAGTACAAAATAAGAGAATGCACATGGGTAGCAACGCGGCGCTTACCGACTGATCTTGCTCTCGGATGATGACTGAATTACTGCAGCACCTGTGGGCGCCTCTAAGGAAAGTGGCCATGCGCATATAACATCCTAGATTGTTCTCCAATCTAATGTACCTTGNACAGCATTTGGCATATGGACAGTACAAGTAAAAAAAAAAAAAAAAAAAAAAAAAAAAAAAAAACAGAAAGCATTCTAAAACACCAATAGAAAGCAATATAAAATTTATACAATTATAATAAAACAATTGCAAGAGCTATCTTCTCATTAAATTTGCATGTCCAAGATTATTTTAATTGAGTCAATGAATTATTGCCCTGCAATGTATGATAAAATGACACTGGAACATTCTCCAGGATGATGTTCTGCGCCTCATTGGGCGAGTCCAAATCGCCGGGAGGGTGTGCAAAATATATTTGAGCACTGCGGTGGTACGTTGTAGTAATGATGGTGGTGTGCTCAGCGTTACAGACTGTCTGGGGAAGCCAAGGGGGCCGTCCTATGACAAATTTTTAAATAAAAATATGAAATTTTATCACTTGTATTTTATTTCAGTTTCTGTAATTCTACTCAACTTTCCGCCATTTTTGTTTAACCTTTCGTTACTCACTGATATGGTATGTGTAAAAGTTTTACCTTGGCAGAATACTTACAGCAATAACTCTGCAGTTTTTGGACACTGACAAGAGTGAGTAAAGAATTTACTCAAAGTGTTTTGGGACAAAGAGAAAAGTTTTTCTCACAGAGCCACTTTTTGGAATGATGCCCTTTTGGTGTTTTCGTGTATAAAAATCAGAATGACGAATATGGCAGACGGCCTATGAACAAATACCCTGTAAGATTGCTGACACAGTTATATTTGTAATTGATTGTATTTGCAAATTAATTTCTCCTCCCACCACCAACATACATGATTTTAGAATGCATCTTAACATCCATAGTATTAAAAATTCAGTATCCATTATCTTGACGTGAACCGCACGTTCACGAGTCCTTTTGCCCACTGACTGCCGCAGTGTGCCCACACCAGACGCACCACACCGACAGGCTTGTGGGCACGAGTGCATTAGTGTTTAGTATTTATTCAGTATTGATGTATACCATAATTATCGTGTGTCAAAACAGTCATCACATACATAGCCAGCCAGGGACATGTGACATTTTCAAGTTGGCAATGCAGTGGCTGCTACGAGTCAATACTTATATTTAATATTAATATAATGGTGTTTTATTATGTAAGTACAAGGGCAATTGTGTTTTATTATGTAAATTGTGTTTAATTATGTTTATATACGGTATATCATGTTTACATCTCATTAGCATTTTAAGGCCCAATGTTTATCATCTCTCCACCGCCAGGTGTCGGCCGTGCTTAGGTGGCGCGAGCCGATGCATTGCGCAGTCTAGTAGGCAACATCACTTCGGCGCGAGCGGACGTGGTAAGTCTCTCGTTTCACAAGAACCTCGGTACCAGCCTCTCAGGCTGCAACCTCACTCAGCAATCGCATCATCATATCATTCACGAAGCAACTAGTATTTTTATGTTACATCTCACCGAGGAGAGAGCAGCGTCACGCGCCTTAAGTAATTATAATCCAGCAGTGTGTTTATATGACTACGCGGTCACTACGTGTTTGATCAAAGTGTTCAATAAAATAATTATATACATATAAAACTTGAGTGCGTTATTAATTCAGGCATGCGCAGCGGCCACACAGCTCGCAATTTCATAATATCTGACGGTGTGTTACCAGAGAACCCCTGGGCCGTCGGCTGAACGACCCAAAAATCTCATCAGCTCACCGCGGAGCTGTGGCGCCGGGCAAATCCATAATCATTACATTCTGACTCTGGTAACCGACCGCGTCAATCTCATCAATGATAATTTTAAAGGTAATAATTTTAATGATCTCATTTTGTAAACAATAAAGATGGTGAACCAGTGAAGCCTGCCAAAATCTACCCAGCAGGTGATTTGCCCTCGCAACTCTTGCTTGAGAGGAGGAGCATAAACTGCATGACCTAATTGACTCAGAGACATTTTAACCTGAAGAATGGAATGCCCACTGCCATAATGCATCCAGGAATGGAATGCAAAAGAGACGAAAGTTCATAAAAGAGTGGTCGAATGAAGCAAACCTCTGGTTTAGGAGGTTCAAATATAATTTCCTTCCATATGTTTTCCATTATCAAAAAGAAATGTATATATTTTTTCTTTATAATTATATATATATAACACTGGAATCCTGTATACACTGTTGAGATGTCTGCTTCATATATTGATTCCTATGCGTCATCATCAAAAACCCTCTTCTCAACAGAGCGGCGCTGCGCGATGCAAAGCGAAGCGATGTGAAATCACACCGAACCAACCATTTGTAGTTCATACCACTCGCAACGAGATCATTAAGCTGGCTTTACAATATAAAAATTAAAAAATAAAATATCCGTTAAGATATGTGCAGGATAAATGTAATTGTGTTATCTTATGTAATGGTTTCCAATGTTACTTAGAAGGTCATGTGCGTATTTGAGACTTTCATAAGCTTTTTTTTTTGTTTGCCTGAATCCTTGAACAAGGTAAATGTTTTGACCAAGTCCGAGGATCCCCTGCAGTTTTTTATTGTGGACCTGACCCATGGGGTCTTTTCTCATTCCTAAAGGGTTGCCCTTCCATAAGACCTTAATCTTTTAACCTTTCCTGATACTGTATTTGCTTTATTTATTTAATTTTTATAATTATTTTTCAAATCAAGTTAAAGAACTTCTATTCTAACGTAAATGTTGGTTTTTAATTAACATTTAATTGTGATTTATTTAATGATGAGTGGTGCTTATAAACTAGATGCCATGTGTTCTCCCAGTCCTTTGTTTTTTTTTAATTGTTCTGCCTATACCTACCCCACCTAAGTAATATTTGCGCCTAGATGGGGCTTCCCTTACTTAATTCTATGTGGCCTGTCTTAATCTATCCACGAAGTGGCCATGAGAATGTATTGTACATATTATTTCCTGTGTGTGGGGATTCATGAGTGCCAGATTGTGATTGATGAAATTTGATGACATGCAGGGTGAATGTGTAATGAATTCAATAATCAAGCATGTTTGATATACACTGAAGAGCCAAAAAAACTGGCATAGGCGTGCACATGCAAATAGCAGAGGTATGGAACCAATCAGAGTAACGCGATGCGGTCAGCAGCTAGATTGGTTATTGCTACTACAATGACAGGTTATCAAGATTTAAGTGAGTTTGAACGTGGTGTTATAGTCGGCGCACGAGAGATGGGACATAGCATCTCCGAGGTAGCGATAACATTTGGATGTTTGCGTACGACCATTTCGCAAGTGTACCGTGAATATCAGGAATCCGGTAAAACATCACATCTTCGACATCGCTGCAGCCGGAAAAAGATTGTGAAAGAACGGGACAGACGACGACTGACGAGAATTATTAAACGTTTCAGACATGTAACCCTATTTCAAACTGGCGCAGATTGGATTTGTGGACTGCCCTGCAGGATTCATGGTGTGAATTGCCTCCTGCATACCTTCAGACATTAGTAGAGTCCATGCCATGTCTTGCGGCACTTCTGCGTGCTTGGGAGGGCCCTACACGATATTAGGCAGGTGTACCGGTTTTTTTGGCTCTTCAGTGTAATTATTACTGGTGTGTTTTTTTTTGTGAGTGTGTACCTGCTAATTTATTGTATGTCTAATAATTGTGGTTTGTGATCTGTGGCCCATTTTGATCTGGAGGTTATCCCCCATCGTTCAGGGTTCCTGAAAGTAATCTCATTTCATATTGTGCCTTAGAAATAATTAACCAATCTGTTATCTGAAATAACATGACATTAGTTTCCAGTTGTAAAAGAATATGGCGAGTGCCAAAGAGCATGAGAGAGAGCAGAGAGTATTCCGAATGTGTCCCAATTCGCTGAGAGAGTACTATCTCGTCCACTTTTGATGTCACAGAGAGTCCTCTCTGCTGACCCAATTTCAGAGGAGAGAGCGCAAGAGGGAAAGTGGATGACGATGTACACTAGCTGCACACTCTTGCACGCTCTCGCACACTCTCTTGGCAGCCATGTTGTTTGCAAGATCATCCTCCATTTCCAGACATTTTTTTGTTTCTACAGCAGTGTTAGAAATATTGTATCGCCTTAACATAATCATTGCGATTGTGAAATATGTAAATCCAACAATATTAGGTTTGTCTACTAGAACACAAGTCAGAACTTGATCAAGAACTAAAAAACATCGTAACTGAGTTTGAAACAAAATGGAACTCAAAAGTCTGCATGCTGTGCTGTGACAACGCAGNAATGGGCAAAGAAAAAAGGAATAAAATTTGACTATTCCCCACCGTACGTTCCAGAACTGAATGGAAAAAGTGAACGCCTAATGAGAAACCTGATGGAAAAAGTGCACGCGCAAATTTTTGACTCAGGTCTCCGTAATGAATTTTGGGGCGAAGCTCTCTACGTAAGTACGTATCTCTTGAACCGCAGCCCGACTGTAGCACTATCTAACAAGACTCCATACGAAATGTGGAATGGTGTGCTACCAAACTTAAAAAATCTACAGATTTTTGGATCTCGTGCTTTTGTCCACAAAAAGGGTCACTTGAAGAAACTTGATCAAAGAAGTGATGAGTACATTTTTGTCGGTTACACCACCACGGGCCACTGACTGTACGACAAAAAAAATTGTAAAATCATCACATCAAGAGATGGAAAATTCACCGGAGAAAATCATAATACACCCAAAAGAAATTTCCAGTTTTTCTTCTTAAACAACAATAACCAAAAAGAAGATAGTGAAAGTGAAATCAGCTCCGAACACCATTCTAGCAGCAAAATCTATTCGGAAGAAGAAGACAATGACACAGGCGCTGAATTCATCGCAGCTGCAAAGAGGTGATCTACATCAAAGCGTTAATTGAAGAACTCACCCAGAAGCCCATCAAAGTTGAGATGCTGATTGACAACTTAAGTGCCATCAAACTAATCGAAACTGGTGTAATGAATCGCAAAAGAAAACATATAAATGTCAAATATAATTTTTTACATGAAAAATATGTAGAAGGTTTGATGAAGCTATCTCACTGTCCCACTGAAATACAAATCGCAGATGTGTTAACTAAACCACTTGGACCTACAAAATTTTTACTTTTTCAAAAGAAATTGATTGACTAAAACTGTAAAACGTATAAAACTGATTTAGATGTAATCAGTGCTTTAGAACAGTGATTTTTGCTGACAGTCTAAGGACTTATCTTCGTTTAGAAATGTTGTTTATCATAGTTTTCTAATATTGAAGTAATGAGAAATGTAATTATATTAAATGCAAAAATTACGGGAGTGTGTTGAAATATTGAAAGAAATATAATTTCGACATTTGGATAAGTTTTGGTAACTAAACATTGTAAAATCGAATATACCTAGTTACCTCCTTGTTTTGTAACCTCTGTGCTATGGCTTTAAAAAAAATGTGTGTTGTGTGTGTCTCTTTGACTAAAAACTATTAAGTTTAACAAAGCGAATTACCTTGTTTTTCTTTATAGAATAGGCTCCTTCATCATCCCTCAGTGTGGAAAATTGTGTACAGCACATGCAGATGCATTTCAGATGTTATGTATATGGTAATTGGCATCCCTCAGGGCACCACATCTCTGCTCTCCTGTAGTCTCCAAGTGTAACAAGATCTCTTTCCTGGGCGTGGTTCTTCCCTCTGCTGAAATTCACAGCTTCCGAAGATCGTACTTCTTGAAGTTCGTTCTTCAGCCACACGTTTGGGTCGCCAGATGTAACATTTCTGTTGAATTAGAATACAGAAGTTCTGTACTCCATTTTTGTTAATTCGTTAAATTTCTCAAAAAACCAATAAATATATCTCAATTTCAAACATCTTGATGCAATTATATTAATTATCTCTATTATATTATATTCCATTATTGATAATGAAATTTCAATACATCTTGCAGCCATTATAACAATTATGAATATGTATAGTGTCAAACATTATTTTATTTTACTTGTTTCAGAGCGCACACGTCCATCTCGACGGTGGTGGCTACATGTCTGTTAAAGGAGAAAGCTTTTTGCGTCACACTTCTTGTAACCTGCGTCCTGATTGGCTCTCGTCTCGCCATTGCTGACTGGATGAGGAATGTGGCGTGGTCATCTCACACGCCCAATACACAGTATGATGTCAAATTCACTTAAAATAATACCTCATGTTACATAAAAATTAAGGTAGTTCGGGCTGCAAAAGTGTGCAGTACCCAACATGGCCGTGAAGTGGCCTACACGTGAAGAATAACAGGCACATTGGTTCTGACATACATTTATTTCACTAAAACCCTCGTATGAGACATTTACATTGTCACAACAATTGAGTCATGTTGCCAGTCTACACTGCACAAACAAGAGTAACACTCAGTAGCAAAATACGTGGAAGTTCTGCCCCTGGCACGCGTCGGCAAGGGGTGAGGGCGGCGCTACTTCTGGCGAAAAATAAAGGTTATTTTTAATTCCGGTCAAAAACTTGAGACACCATTGCAGCAAACATGATAAGTACACAAAAGGTAAAGGCTTGGGAAGCAGCCTGTGGACCAACGCCCGCCCTCAAAACACGTGAGTTCCCGACTGAAAGATAGGGCCCGCTCAGAGCTTGAGCGTATTCACACCATAATTTCAATAAATGCAGTTTTAATATAGAAAAAAGAAAACAAGGACGTAAAACACATTGCAATGATCAACAAGACACAAAAAGCACTTTAGAATAAAACTACATAGTAAGGTTATTAATTAAAAATAAAATGGTTGGCATGGCAACAATATATTGGTATAATGGAATGCAGTTCTGGTTGGACATACTATCACTGGATGGGATAAAACATCTGATATTTATGGAAAATAACAAACAAAAGTTTACATGCTACTTCAGAGGAATGCAAGCCTCCATTTTGAGGTAGTAAAATTGTTTAACAGCCCTACTTCTCAGTTTGAAGATATAGCCCCCACTAGAGAAAATTTTGTCCTAGCTTTGTTTCCAATTGAAGATAGCTTTAAAAATAATATTATTTTTTGATTGTAAGTGTGAAACTGCACAGTTATCTGACAGAGCTTTTTTGAGCTTGCAACTCTCCTTCCACTTCCAACCAAAGTAGCTTTCCATCAACACCCATTTGGGATACACCTACAGGTAGCCCCAACAGCATTTAATAACTTCTTACAAAATCAGTATATCAATATTTTAAAAAACATTTCCTACATTTTCTATATTTTCAGGTCCAGGAATGACTTGAGTTAGCATATCTCATGCTCTAGAGATTCTTTCATGTCAATGCCAACTACTTTGCCTTCAGCCTCCGACTCTTTGATGTGGATTATTCCTGCACATGCAAAGCTGGTTGTAGTGCTTGGTGTAGGACAAAGTTGTAAAGACATGTGTGTGAGTTGCAGAGGCACAAAGTGCTTAAATGCAATAAGATATTAACTGTTTACAGGATGTAATCATTGTATGTAGGCCTACATAAATACTAAAACTTAACAGAGTTCGTAATAATATATTTAGGGCACATAAAAAAAAAGAATACTTATGACTAACCATGTATGCAGTCTGCTGCATTAATATTTAATTGTTTCAGGCGCATTTGTTGATGTAACATGACACGTTCAGTTACATATTTGGCTACATTTTCATAACCACAGACCATAGAGAGCTTGCAAACATACTGTTTGAAAGGGCTTAAAACAGGAAATATTTTCTGCAGATAAAATTTTTAGTATATTATTCATTTTAAAACAACTATGGGCAACAATTTGACTTTTTAATAAAATTTTGATTTGGTGTATTTTATTTGCCCTAATACACATATTTTGTTAAACTGCATACTATCCAATTTGAACTGATTTATATTATTTGAAGTTTGCTCTTTAATTTGAGACTAAATAGTTCACTAAGAGCAGTGATACCACTGTGTCAAAATTCAGCTTTATATATTTTTTTGTAAAGGTGAAAACCTAACTTGACTGCGCTAACGAGGGAGTGTGTATTTTCCAGTTTTCTATATCACACGATGATTATACTAACAGCAAAATTTCTAGAGGAATGACGATTCCGATAGTTCCAAAAATTGGGCCACAGATGCCAGCGTGATAAGACAGAGAGAGCAAGAGAAAGGGCTGAGAGTAGTGTGTTGTTCTCTATATGTGACCTAATCTTATACAAACCACTACAGCACCCTACCATAATCCTGTTTTCAGCAATGCCTTTGGGCTAGATTTGCTGAGAGGTGCCCATATACTTTATCTAGTCTTGTTTTATAATCATAATAGTAACTATTTTTAAAGGATATTTTCATGCATTTTCTTCCATAAATTGCAGCATTGTGGGTGAACTGCTTCAAAAGTTTCCAAATGGTAAACTTCAGCCACTATAACTGTTATGAAGCAAAATATCTTCAAATTGCTAACGATAGACTCTACCTCATTCTTGACCACTGCTTACTGTTTCATGTGTATATTATGTACAGAGGTCACACATACTGCTATACCTAGAATTTTCATCAAATTAGCAAACTTACTGAAATTTGGAACTGGCATCATGTTTAAGTATGTATTTTAAAGCTTTAACACTTTACAACACTCCCCCACTCAAACTGAACCACAACAGGTGGTGCAGCCCAGAACTTCTTTCAAACTTTCAGGTCATTTTTCAAGATTATCTTTCAACATGATCCTCATTGTTGGATTTGAGTGTTTAACATAAAGGTGAGGATCTGATCACGTAATAACATGCTTAATGCAGTATGCTAGTTATACTATGACTGGAAGATGATGCCAAGATGTCCTCTTTCTTGGTCCGTTTCAGTGTGTGGTAGCGATAGACATGCATTCTCAGACAACTGCGGTTCCTCAGCATCTTGCCACACTGGCTGCAGGTAAACAACCTCGGCTCCAGACTGTGCACATCCCGGAAATGAACTTTGAGGTTGTACTTGTTTGTAAATACCCTGAAGCAGGCTGGGCACACCACCCTCTCCGTCTTACTAGTCGACTGATGCATAAGATTCCTCCAAACTAGAAAAAAAAAACAAGAAAGTTATTTCATCCAACACATAAACAATCTGCAAAAACTCCACAAATGAAAAATTATAACTGGCAATATTCTGTGACTGTGACATATGTCAATAACTACTGAATGATTTACAAAGGAAAGCTAGAAAAATTATAGTTTTAAAAAATTCAATGATTATTTAATTTTAAAAGGTGAAGAAATAAGTTTTGAAATATACAATTAACACAATACAAAAAATTATCACTACCAGAAAAAATTGTGTCAATTACGAATTACAGTATTTGAAAGAGCACTCAAAAATTATGCTGCCATAGTAAATCATCAGTGACCAACATTTAAAATAACACAAATACTATTGTAAACAATACAAGAGCGAAGCTGCTTACCACTGTAGTAAATATAAACAATTGTGTTATTTATTTCCTGCCATCATGAACATAAGTATTCACACTAGAATTGTGGTACCATTTTCTATTACACTTCACACGTAGTTAGTTGAATGGCTCATGGGAAAGTGTTCAAATAACTATTGACCATGTGAAAATGGTTTACCATTCTGCAGCATGAAATTATCACCACCGGTAAGAAAATATAACTGCCACTGAAACTAAAAATTTTATTTTATTGAACTAAAACACATTAAGACATCATAGAAATGCAAATGTTCCTACACAAACAAAAATATGACCGTAAGCCTCTGTACACACAATACAGCTAGTCTACATTCTGTAATAAAACTTGTGAAAGTGGCATGACTGTGTGAACAGCAACTAAGATAATAGTGCCAAGAATTGAGTACATAATTTTATAAATAATGTAGCTTATGCTCTCGTGCGTGTGAGCGCACTTGTAGAGCTACTGCTGCTCTGTAATGTCAACAAGTTGAGATGATGTCGAACGCTACACTATCAGACAAGATACAGCATGTCTTTACATGATGAATACAAGGTGACATAACCGGCTGAACAGACAATGATTAATGTTCCCCATTTCACAGGCTTCCTTCAGCAACGAGGAACGACAATGATTTGACATCTCGTGTTCAGTCATAAAACCATGTGAAATAGTTGTGGTTCATGTAGTCATTTTACACATGATTAATATGAAAATGTGTAGTGGGCATATTCATAGAACCAAGTTTGGAAAATTAAAAAAAAAATCAGGTTTAAAACACATACCACAAAAAGTAATACAATTTATTGCGTGTTAAAATTACAACTGAATCCTCTGCTTTCATTCTTCAGCATGTAAGCTGTCTGCTAAAGACTAAAGTGGACTTGCATAAGCAGCTTTACTTCACTATTATACAGCCATGATGATGCATACATATTAACACCATTCTTTATTAAAATGTCAGCAGTGTACCACTCGACCAGCGGAGAGCTCTTCACAGCAGGGGGCTCATGCCCTCATCATTCACATAGTTCTTCCTTTCTCTCAGCAGGCCCTTGACACCACTGATTTTATCGTGCTGTAGAACTCCCATCTTTTAAAAGAAGTGCAGTTTCTGAACTTCAAAGCAAGTTTTATAAACCAGAAAAAATTCCCACCATTCAAAATCTTTTTGTACACTTCCTAGAAATTTTCAGTAGCATTACAAATACAGCTTATTTCCCGCTTTTCCTGTATTTCCTGATCACTGGACACCTTTAAAACTCATAAAATATGAGAAATCAAAGACGTTTCCGCAACCCTTCTGACTACCTTACCTATACCACTATGTGTGAGCTGTTGACTGACCTATTCAGTTTGCTGTCTTGTCGCAAACCCTCTATACCTCCTATTCTATCAGTATTACCCACTCAAACATCTTATAAAAAAATTGTCAGCATTTTAACCCTCTCCACGCAGTTTTCCTTAGATCAGTTGCAAACCAGCCAAACTGCATTTGCCGTTCATCATCACCATTATCTTCCAACTCCCCCATACCACTGCTGCCTGAAGCCAATCAAAGTGACTCTATCCCAGCCCCAATCACGTGAATACTGAGTATCATTGCTAGTCAGCCCAAAAACTATCTGTCTCATTTTCTCACATATCAACACTTCCTCCCTTGGCCAGCACCACCAATGGCAACCATGCCATGTGCATACAACCATGGTGCTACCAGCCACAAGTGAAAAGGAGAGAAGGGCAGGCACAGCACAGTGTCACATCAGTATACTTTAACATTCTAGTGATTGGCAAGCAAGATCCCCAAAACTTGCTTTGCCTGTCAATCTTCCAGCTATGAAGCACGAAGATAAGAAAAAACATCCACTTGGGATAGACTGATCACAGAACGGAATACATTTTACTAATTTACTGGAAAAGAAAATCATGTCCATGACAAGGAAAAAGGAAAAATTTATCAAATTGGAAAGAGAAAATTACTGTTATGATTAATTACAATCATGACAATATAATGAAAGGTTCATACTTTCCCATAAATCTCCAGCAGCTGTGAAGTTGCAAACTACATAAAGATCACAATGAACACAACTGAGATATAAACAAAACATCTAACTAGGTTTAAAAAAAACATAAAGTTATTAACCTATGATGAGCCATTCTTCAATATACACTGGAGAGCCAAAAAAACTGGTATAGACATGTGTATGCAGATAACAGAGGCATGGAACCAAAGAGAGTAACACAATGCGGTCGGCAGCACCTATATAAGACTACAAGCGTCTGGCAAAGTTGCTAGATCGGTTACTGCTGCTACAATGGCAGGTTATCAAGATTTAAGTGAGTTTGAACGTGGTGTTATAGTCGGCGCACGAGAGATGGGACATAGCATCTCCGAGGTAGCGTTAAAATTTGGATTTTCGCGTACAACCATTTTATGAGTGTACAGTGAATATCAGGAATCCCGTAAAACATCAAATCTTCGACATCGCTGCGGCCGGAAAAAGATTGCGAACGAACGGGACTAATGACGACTGACAAGAATCTTTAAGCGTGACAGACGTGCAACCCTTTCTCAAATTGGCGCAGATTTCAATGCTGGGGAATCAACAAGTGCCAGTGTGCGAACAATTCAACGGACCATCATTGATATGGGCTCGATCTATCTATCTATCTCTCTCTCTCTCTGTATATGAGAGAGAGAGAGAGAGAGAGAGAGAGAGAGAGAAAAGTATTATTAACAAAAAAAATTGAAATGGGTTGAAATTGAGACTGGCATAAGTAATATTTATTGCACTACACATACATCTTTCAGGATGATGTCAGGCCACCATGTTCGCAAACATATTCTGCCAGATGCAACAACATGGAATTGTAGAGGTCCCTAATGGTGTCCTGCGGTGATCCATCCCATGCAGCTTAAATATTCACTTTCAGTTCCTACAGATTTTGCGGTAGGGATGGAGCGGCCAATAGCATCACACACATTTTCAATATTGGGATGTGTCTGTTGATGCAGCTGGCCGTAACAGAGTATCCTTGGCTTCCTAGCACGCTCTTTAGACAGCAGTGGAATGAGGACAAGCTTTGTCCTGTTGGGATAGAGCACTCATGTGGGGGTTCACAAATGTTGGGACCACAGGTTGCAGGACCTCATGAACATACCATTGAACTGCCAAAGTGCCTGTGATCCAGATCAACAGTGATTGGGCATACATGAAATCGCACCCCACACCAGGCTGTCTGGACATGTGATGTGTGACAACAAACTGTTCATCTTGGTGCTTCCCACTTTGCCTCCACCAGGTTGTCCACTGAAATTCCATTTTGAAATTCCCTGACTTTTCCCTGTTTTCCAGGCAGAATCTTACCATTTTCCCTGACCTATTTTCAGGACAGAAACCTTCCAATACCATATTTTTTCACCAATGGCTGAACAAATATGCTATCAGTGGAGCAGAATTAATTTACACTGCAATAGACCACTCAAGTAGGGCCAGCATTTTATTCAGCCCATCTCTATTTCTCACAATATATGCTATCAACTTCACATGAGCACCTATTACAAACACAAAAATACTTTATATTGTACATATTGGTCCTATGTTACATAGCAAAAATGTATTATTGCCAATTAACACACTTAAAAATGGAAATTTTAAATAGCACATGCTTATAATTACCTGATGCTGTATTCACACAACTAACAATTTTTGCAGAGTAGCAAATTATTTACATTTATCCTGACCCAAGTGAAAATTCCCTGACTTTTGCCTGTCTTCCCTGCGGGTGGACACCCTACTCCAAACATAGATACATTGGTCATCCCCACCAAGACAAAAGTGGGATTCATCAACGAAGATTATCCACTGCCATTCTGCCCCATGATGCTCAGCCACAAACCATTGCGGTCTGCGACGACGACGATGTGATGTTAAGGGCAGTTGTAACTGTGTCGTGCAGCCATCTGCCAATGATATTGGCACTCATAGGATGCTGCAGGGTGGGCATCACCGCTTGTTGAATGTTCACACACAAATGTAATGGTTGCGACAATTTACGCATGTCGGTAATGTGTCAGTTTTCCCTTGGTGTTGTTAGTGACAGTCTCCCAGATCCTCTGTATGATGCACAACGTGGCAAAATTACCCTCCCACATCCTGCAACCCCTTGTCACTGAGGCATGCTACACTTTGAAGGGATGCTACCAATACAACAGCATGAGTCAGAATAGAAAGCATGCACACTGGGACAATTTTATATAGTTGAGCAAGTACAGTGATAAGGTCCACCCTTGCTAATGTCACTTGTGTGGTTGAGCGTGAAACGTGAATCAACTGCATGTCTCACATTGTCAAACCTACCCACCACATTTCATTTCAGTAGGCTGATTCCTTGTGTTTGCAACTATTTTTTTGCCAATGAATGTGTGTAACAAAATGTCAGGATGTTAGAAAAACTGAGACCACATTGTTTAAATGCCTGATTGGGTGCCTAATATGATGGAGGTTAACAGCAATCATGCAGGTGTGTGTGTGTCAGTCCCACAATAACACAGTGGAGAATCACTGCACCACCCCAGAGAACATGTGGGTCCCTGGTTGGGATTGGATGGTTTTTGCAGATGAGAGGAATATTATATTGATTCCTTTTGGTAGGGATATAGGTTATCCGCTCTCTGCCGCAACAACCAGCAAAGTGCCATGCCTCCCAAGCATGATAAATGCCAAACATGTCACCCAAGCCACTATACTCCCTACTTCCAAAATTGGAGGGTAATTATGGTTCCTCAACTGCCATAATGAATTACTTAAACTGTTAATTTCAGCTTTTAAGAAAAAATCTTTTTAATAGGCTTGGCTGCGAGCGTCTACTACAGCAGTGAGCATAATTTGTTACATGTGTAACATTTCCATGTAACTTGATGTTGATTGTCAAGGTTTGTGTTTGAAATGTTTATTTATGAATACATAAACAGATGAAAATGTGACTGCTCTTTGAGCACAAACAATTTGTCTTCTTTGCTGTGTAGGACCTGCTCTCTACGAGTGCATGCATAAACTCATGATGTGCCCTGCCCAATATGTCTGTTTCTGTTTACTGCAGCAATTTCATATGTTTTACAAAATAAATTCCATTGCCACATTTCCACATACGTTTTAAAACCTAGATGTTGCCATCAGTGATGCATTCTGTTCTTTTTTATTTTGATTACTACAAACTTGCGGTAATAAATGTTTGCAAGTGTTTCAGTCCATGGTGTTTCAATACGTCTTTACGTGACTTTGCTACTTTACAGTGAGTGGGTAAGTTCTGTCATGAAAACATCTATGCATATTATACAACTCAACATCTCTTTGTCTGTCTGTTAGTGCGCTTATCACTCAAGAACCACTTATCCGATTTACGTGTTTTTTTTTAAATTCATAGCTCTGTTCTCTGGCCAGGTTTTAGTATATATTTTGTTACGTAAAGTAGCATAAGGAATAAGCAGTGACAATAATATTTTAATCAAGTCGGGAAAAAGTTTGCAGCCAGTGCGTTCTCTTGCAATACGCTGTCTAAACCAATTCCCGCCTATACATTAAGAGATATAAAAAATTTTGTGAAAAAGTAATTTTTCGCGAGTCGGTTGACCATATGCAGACATGGTGAGCCATGGGAGGGGGAAGGGGAGCATAACACGAGTCGTGTGCGCTCAGCCGGCACTCAGTTGGCTCGCGTCGTTAGTAACAAACTAATCACGTTTGAGTATGTATGTGTATTTATTGTGCGAATTTTGATTTTTATTATTTATTTTTAAAAAAACCTAAACAATAATTTTGTAGTCCACGTGAGCGGAGCCGCGAGCACAGCTAGTAATGTATAAAAATAAAGCAAACACCACTTAATACGTATGTCCCGCATATAAATGTACCTAGATGTTTTTGTTATTCATTACCTTTCACCGGACAATGTTCATTTTCAACAGAATTGTCCTTAATAACTACACCTGAATCGTAACATTTTTTGAATGTGAATTTATTTTTAAAGTGTATTCTTGCATTGCTATTGCTCTTTGAAATCATGAAAAAGTATGTATGGGATTTTATACAACAATGTAAATGGTTTTTATCAATGTGTGTACTTGCTGCTTGTAGAATGTGAAATGTGTTGTTACTGTACACTTTTCATATCATGTGTGTGTGTGTGTGTGTGTAACCGCGACACCGGACATACTGACAAGAGCGTGGAACAGGTTTGATTATCACGTAGATGTCGTTCTGGCTGTTCATGGTGGTCACATTGAACATTTATACATGTATGGTAAACAAACTTCACGGTTCATTTGATTGGTCAATTAAGGTTGTAGGTTGTTTGGTTTTGATATTATAGATCTACAAAGTTGGGGTATTCTTTTATACTCGTCCTGTATATCACCTGTTTCCATTTCCAGATTATCATTAAAGCATCAGGCAGTTATAAAAAATAGAAAAGAATAGCACAGGAGTGGAAATGTTGACAAGCCAAGGGGTGCAAAAGAGAAAAATTAGTACAACACGATGCAAGTTAACATGATCACCGCAAATACTACTCAGCAGAGACCCAGAAAATATGTTAACTATGCAAGCTCACACTGTTCCTTCCTTTCCCTTGGACAGCTATGGGTTGATGGTAAATTACAAGAAATAGTTGCGGCTCATCATCCCTCCTGGCTGCACAAACATCTTTGCCATATTGAAAACATTAATGCTAAAGTGATCCACTTAACTATTTATAACTGTAAATTTTTTCGTACTTTGCCATTTACTGACTTTATGATTTATCAGACTATACCTCTCCTCATTTAGTGCTGTAAACAGAGGCTTTACTGTATTTACTTTTTAACCTGTAATACATACAACATTTGAATTATTAAACTATAATTATCTATGTAACAATTTATGTAACTTTAAATAGGTCAGATGATATTCCTGATTGTTACTACAGGAATAGTCACATTTTCAACATCTTTCTCCTTCAAAACTTAAATCAGCAAAGAATAAAATTATCTGAAGCGACAAATGAAACAGAGCCTTACGAGCTAATCTTAGTGAACATACATGATTAACTGAAGAGTAGTATTTTCCCACATTTTAGGGCAATTTATCAATTTATTTATAAATTCCATTGCTAAATGAAATGGGATAAACTCAATTCAATGCAAAGACACAGCAACAAAATCACAAACTTCCAAGAAAAAGATTCTCTGCACATTTTAAAATATTTTTTCTTCTCTTTGAGTGTACATACATTTGATAAAACAATCAAGATATGAAACAACACAATTTAAAATTACAATTATTTCTTATTGACTAAAAAAAGCTTAAAAAACGACTTGGGGAAAACCACCCTCAAAACACATACTCAGGATTAAACTTAAACCATGTTTCAGATAAAAACTTTAAAGTTTATTACAGAAATGTACATTATTATATTAAAAATCTGAACAGTCAAAAAATTACTGCACTAAAACTCAAATAAGTGTTTGAAAACAAAGACAAAAAAAAAGCATTGAAATTAACACTGTTTGGAAAATTACTTTGAAATCACTTTCTTCGATGATATTATGTAGTTAAAAGTGTTATTACTGATAACAGTAAAACTCTACCAATGGATTCATAACTGTGACATTATTTATTTACTTACATGAGTGACAACTGCTGATAAATATAAATGGTCAGGTTGCAGATCTGATTAAACAGCGATAACAAAATATCCACAACTGATTGCACTGCAATTAAGCAACAGTTCCACAACATGAGTAATAACTGGCCCGAACACTCAACATACTCAAGATTATAGACTGTTCAAGATTAATAGAGCACTTTTGAGATCAACCTTTTAAAAATGTCACTGCTCCTACTTGCTTATATTTTAAAGGGCACACTGAGTAACATGTGTCCAGTAAGTTGGTAATGATGGAGGGAAAGTAGTGTCAAGCCTTAACGTTGAATTAAAAATGTTTGGTAAGCATTTAGGATAATACAATTTTTCTTTCACTTTCTGTTTTTTAACACAAATAAGTATAAAAACAATTAAATTTATAAAATATTTACTTATAATAATTCCACAGTTTTACTTGACTGACATGAATAAAGTGATCATGTCCTAGCGATATTAATTTACATATGGTGGAAGAATACACAATAACCATACAAGAAGATCTTATGTTATCTCAGTTTACCATGAACAACCTACAACAGTGCATGACAGAGTTGTCATATAAAACTAAAGAAATGGGATGTCCATAAGAAATTGAGTCGATAACTTTTAAAATTATTTAAATTACGTACATAGATAAATGGCAAAAAGGAGGCAACTTACAGCTATTAGTGACAAATTATCAATGCTGGGAAATTGTACATAGATTTTCACAGAAGACATGTTGATCATATGCGTACAAATATTGTAGGTGGGGCCTTGAAACAAGTAACTAAGACATTCTGCTTCTACAAGTTACCAGCCATGAGGTGTTCAATGGTTTTGTCACTTGCACTAAATGTGTACAATCTTGCTGCTGGCTTGAAAAACATTTCTCCATTCAAAGAACTACAGAGTGAATCAAATTTCTGGTACTTTCCCCTCAACAGCACTCACTATGCCACGTTAAATTCCACCCCCCACACCTGGCTCAATTAATGCCATTCTAGCTATAAACTTTATGTAAAGATTATAGTTTTACATTTGTAATTTTATTTGAAACGTTGTCCCTTTCTTCAGTTTTGTAAATCATGCAGTCTCGTTATGTGACAGCACAAGCATATCTGAATACTCGGTGAAGCTCTAAAAAATGTTGTACATTAAGTACAATAAATGGCCATAAAAACATTTTGTTTGAATAACTACGTTGCTATACTAAATTTTTATTTATATACTAAATTTTTATTTATTTTTACATAATAATTGTAGAGTAAGAAGTTTGTTTTAATATTTTTGAGGCCACATCTGAGGCATGTTTAAATGAAACCAGTACAAGATGTGCAGCCACTTGACAAGGAACAAAAGGAAAGACGAATCACAAACAGAAAGAGAAGTACTGGTGTATAATAAAGATACATAATTGCATACAGTACAATATTTCTAACAATAAGTCAACCATGTGTTCAGGCAGGAATTCCATTTATGGAGTAGGTTGTGAATTCTTTTTGAAAAGAAAGATTTCCCTAGCTACTTGCACCAGTTTCAATTACTATCCTTTATATCCTCTTAGGTGTTGACTCTTTGCTTTACTTTAGGAATTTCTTGAACAGAGACAAATCTGGGCCATAGGCTACATGTTCACAAGGACTCTGTTTGCCTGGCTGGGATACAGCAAATCCGCCATTTTCTCTTGGTCCTCACAGAAAATCCACAACTTATCAGCAATGTTTATCTTCAACACCCACTTTCCTCCCTACACAATGATCATTCTCTGATATCTGATAGATCGCCTTTCGCTTGCATTCCTCAAATGAATTACGGCTTGCTGATTCTGCAAGGAACTTTTTGATACCATACCAGCCATCTTCCATGTACTGCCATGCATCTAATAATGGAGCAGTGGAAATTATAGGAACATTGCTCATGAGCCACACATATACAGCTACTCTTCAGCATCAGTGTTTCAAAACTTATAAGCCAAGATTTCAGTTTGTTTCCACAACACTGCAAGAAAAAAACCTTCTGGACAAATATACCTTAGCACATTCAATTCCACTTGTAATTGAAAATAAGAGTTAAATTATACATATAATGATAGGCTGCAAATTAATTTCTTTCTACATGTTATTTACATGAAAATAGAATTTCATTGTATTTCCATTAATTCAATACTCTGTGGTGTAGTGTGGTGGTGGTGTGTGTGCACATCCACATAATATGGCATGTCCTTAACAACTTGGCTCTCGCTGAACCAATTTTAATCAAATTTTTCACGTTCAGGACTGCAATAAATTTTTGCCAAATAATACTAACAACAATAACACTTCCCTTACGCCCTAAACTATATGAGTCGTAATAACTTAAAAAAATAAGCATGGAAAAAAATTTTTTACTGTATAATACACTGCCGGACAATAAAAATAGTGCACATAGAAGGATGCATCGGATGGTACTGAAACTTTATAGAGATAGTGATGCAGATGAGTAATACTCATGATAACAAAACCAGAGCAGCAGAACGATTACATATGGATCTGTGGTACGCTGTCCAGTCATCTTTAATAGTACATTGCACCCCCTCGCACTGTAGTACATGCTGCAATGCAGTCTGGAATTGAGTCCAGCAGATGCTGGATGTTGTCCTCAGGCAGACGGCCCCACAATTGTCGGAAGGTGTGTTCCAAATCCTAGATACTATGGCAAGGCGGCAGCTGGCATTTCAACTGATCCCACACATGCTTGGCTGGGGACATGTCAGGGCAGCTGACAGGCCATGGTAGTGTTTGGACATGATGGAGGCAATCCTAGGTGACCCGTGCCATGTGCAGTTGGGCGTTATCCTGCTGGAATATCGCACCTGGAATCCCAGCCAGAAATGAGAGCAGATGGGGGCATAGGATCTCATCCACATACTGCTTCTTTTTTGGAGTTTCTACAATATTTGCTTAATGCATATTCCTATAATTTAAATCAATAAACCAATTTTTATGAGCCTGAAAATTTAACTACAGTTGAAACCCTGTTAAGACATTTTTGTATACTTGGTGGATGATAAGGGTGAGGGGAGGGGTGGAAAAACTTAACCAGAAAACTTTTTAAAGGGGTAATAAAATAACAATAAAATAAAAAGTAAAATTTTTTTTTTTTAGCTTATTATGCAGGAAAACTTGTTAACAGGGAAATTCTTAAAAGAGTTTTTTGGAGACCCATATTCAGGTTATCTTTTTTTTTTTTGTGCAAAAGCAAGTAAATTATGCACACATTATTACAGTTCATGCCACACATAATTAATTTGTTTACAATATATGCAATAGAAGTGAAAATTGTATAATACAACCATAAATTATTTTTCCTATTAGCTATTTAAGTGATTATGTGTTGTGATTTTTGCACTGTCCTTCTAAACTTAAGCACATAAAACCAAACTAAGCTTACATACACAGTAATTACTTAACCACACACAGTGGATTACGAGACGTACCTTAATTTATAGGTCACGTTTTATTTAAAAAGATACAACAATAATCATGTCATACTTCCTAATTACATATAGGGCTAACATTTAATGTACCAATCATACAAAGAAAACTCAATTTAAAATGTCCTAAATTATTCTTCAAGCCTGACAAACAAACAGCACAGGTGTACATTTGAGACATGTTTACCCAAGCACTGGAAGAAGTCTATCAAATCAGTTGGCATCTGCTGTTTTGTATGTGTGAGAAACATACAGTGACCAGGGGAAGCATACACACATATTTAAGTAAGACCTACAGCTTGTTGTAAGAATAGGTGACATTATTTTAGCTAAAATTTCTAACTGATTACTGCTTTTACAGCCAGGTACCACATCTACATACATACGTGGAAATTCTGGGCTAGCAGCTGTCACCTGCGCTTACAGCAGAGTTGTAATGGCCGTGCTCTACAATTACATTGTTTCACATTCCTCATCATCAACAAACTTAATTTTTCTAATTTTTTGAAGTCTACTAAATTTTATTTATATAATTATATCTATGAATTTGGTTGGTTAACTGTGATACTTTGATATAAACTATTTGTGGTTTCTTTGCACTTTTGGAATAAAACCATTTAAAAAACGCCCCATGCTTAGTTGTCTCCTAAATATATAATATTTCACAAGCATTTTATACTTGTTTTGGCATAAAAATACTTTATTTTTGGTTAAATTGAACTTTTCATATATTTTTTTATGTATAAATTATATTATTTTATTTGAACAAAACAGTGAGAAAATAGGTGTGTTGGTAGCGCCTAGTACTAAATATGTAGTTCTTTTGCAAAATATTATTAAACTGAGTGTGCACGAATGTGGTATGTTGTCCCTTTGATGTGAAATATACTGAAAGTAGAACTTTACTTCAAAAATTTGGGAGTAATCGTGAATTGACTATAATGTTCCATTTGTAATTATAAAATATTTAATACACAGTAGAAAATTAATGTTACATTTCCCTCAATTACATGTTCCCCTCACATAGACAAATTTACTCAGTTTCCACAATTTTATCTGTGTTTACAATGTATTAAGTTCTGCCATTCACACTGCAATTCATTATGATTTCCCATTATTTCACACCTTTTTGCAATTCACGTGGCAAAATTTTTTTTTTAAATTCATACATTGCAGTCTTGTTTAGAAAACACATTCATGCCACTATTAAGTGTGCCATCATCTGTGTACAACAGAGTTCCATGTGACTTCACTTCTGACCTGGCTACTTTCAAAGGTGTTGTTGCGTGGAATATACACTGAAGAGCCAAAAAAAACTGGTATAGGCATGCATATGCAAATAACAAAGGTATGGAACCAATCAGAGTAACGCGATGCGGTCGGCAGCTAGATCGGTTACTGCTGCTACAATGGCAGGTTATCAAGATTTAAGTGAATTTGAACGTGGTGTTATAGTCGGCGCACGAGAGATGGGACATAGCATCTCCGAGGTAGCGATAACATTTGGATGTTCCCGTACGACCATTTCACGAGTGCACCGTGAATATCGGGAATCCGGTAAAACATCACATCTTCGACATCGCTGCGGCCGGAAAAAGATCGTGAACGAATGGGACAAACGACGACTGACGAGAATCATTAAACATGACAGACGTGCAACCCTTTCTCAAATTGGTGCAGATTGGATTTGTGGACTGCCCTGCAGAATTCATGGTGTGAATTGCCTCCTGTATACCGTCAGACATTAGTCGAGTCTATGCCATGTCGTCTTGCGGCACTTCTGCATGCTCGGGGGGCCCTACACGATATTAGGCAGGTGTACCAGTTTTTTTGGCTCTTCAGTGTAGGTGGTGTAGACTGCATTCTTTATTCTCTGTCTCATATAAGTTGGCCAGATTCTGACATTCAGCGAGTGGCAACTTGAAGTATATGAAACAAACAAAGTGCCTCAGTTGATGCACTAACGAACAAAAGTTAATATTACGTTGGCTATTCTGAGTGCACTGCAGAGGCACATTAGACAAGCAGAAAATACGCGATACGAAAGAGTTCCTAGATTAATTAATACATTTTATTTTACGTTGACATAAAACAGCGGTTTTTAGTGTTAGAAACTAAACTTTGTGCTAAAGTAGAAATGTATTATAGGTGTTCAAAATGAAAGGCACCTTAAAAATGATCCGTATTCAAACGAAACGTAATTTAAAAACCTTTTTTCATGTCTCATCATCCCACTCCAACCCCGCTTTTCTTACGTGCTTGATATTAATTCCAAAAGCATACAGAAATATTGCATAACATTGTTAAATTATTTTTTCTAATAATTTGACAAAATATATTTCAAATTCGTGTTGTTCCGAGCCAGTAATAGAACAGTCAACTTTAAAAAGATGCGATCTATTGAGTAAAGCAAGCGGCTCAGACCTCACTCTGACATGTTGTGCATTCTATCTATCGGATCTTTTCTGAAGCATTACCAGCCAGAAAAGAATAGTGTTCGTGTGCAATATATAATACATTTATGAACAGATACCAATAGTTTTATTTTTCGTGCACTCTGCATAATTTCTAAAGTAATATATATTTCATGTACAGCGATTTTGAGTACTAGTAATTTCTATTTGCCTGCGTAAATTATGCCATATTGTTCTCCGAAAACCCATTTCTTTGTTTCCGAAGAAAATGGGAAATGCGAGAATAGTTTTTAAGCAATTCTAATGTTATTCCACATCACATATTTCCAACTCAAATATATTAGCTATAACATCCGTGTGATAATAGCTACAACTACCGTCTCGCAAATGTTATCCCAAATTCACTGTCTCGGACAAATTAAAAAAGAGTTAGCAAATATTAATTTTTTTGCAAGGTTTTATATTTTTACTTTTATAACCTACTATTTTTTTTATACAGATGTCAGTCTAAAATATCTTAAAATTTGTTTAGCATTACAGTACAATGGCAAGTGGATTAGTTAACAGCGTGTTGATAAAAACTACAGCCTCCCCTTGATGCACCAGCTGATGGCGGTAGGATACGTAGTCAGATGTAAACGGTGGTGCTACTTTCGCAGACCTGTCAGAATCTGGACAACTTAAATGAGACAGAGTTTACTTCTGATGGGCCTGTTAACTGGTCAGGTTGATTACCGCTGCTGTCAGAAGGCACAGCTCAGCATGACCCAGAATGATATAGATTCTTCTTTCTGATGCATAAGAGTTAACTAACTTACATCATTATGCCTCACCCAACTGTTATAGAAGGGGCAGTGTTGGTGTCAACATTACAATGTTCTGTGAAATCCAAACTGGCAGCTTGTCCAAGTCAGTCGTTTTGGTGGTGGAACCAACTCATGTGTGATGAGCAAAAGGTATGGAAAGCAATAGTTCTCAGCATATCTGCAGATAACAATACAGAATAATGAATGAAAGAACACGAAGTGTGCCAAGACCAGAGGCGGTGTAGTATGTGGTGGTGATAGTGTACATCACAAGTTCCTGACTATGTCAGGATGGGTGGAATGACATTGTGATTTGTGAAATTGTCACTACCTGTAGCAACAAAAATTTCTCATGACATGGAGTAGACACTGGATTGGGGCATGGCTTGGCACTTCAGCTGAAGGCTGGTGAACTAGCACTGACCAGATGTGAGTACTTCCTCTACTTTCTCGCTTTGCTTGGGTCAGTACTACGTACTATTCAGTCATTGTAATTCTGGCTTTTGATTAAGAATTATTTCAAATCAAAACATAAAAAATTTTAAGTGTAAGCACAAATTTATAATTTTTTATCTGACACACAATTTTACCTGTTTACATAATTTTTATAAATTGCAGTTTACTGTATTACTACACAAACAAAATAAGATTTTGCCATGTTCAGTTTGGTACATAATGGAATTAATTAGTGTTCCTGGCATTTTTCATTTTACAAATAATTAATTATTTTTAATTTCCTTTATAAACATTTACTATTATACTCCTAACCATAAAACAGTTAATACAAAATTAATACAAAAACATTGCTGGCCTATGTACAAACACATGGTTATTGATTACGTTACTTTGAAAGGTTTCTAATGTTTTTCATGCAACAACAAAAGTGAGTCAACACAATGTACTAGCAGCCTGATTCGATAAAACTTCCACATGTGTACACTGTACATTTGATAAAAAATGTATCTTTCTAAAAATTACTTTAGCTTTAAATTGACAATGTGCACCAAACTTAGCAAGTCCTGATCCTCTTAAATGACTTACTTGCTAGCCCTGTAACATATAACTGAAAAACAAAACAAGCTAGGAACTTAGATACTTATTCTTAAAGGCCTTACTTACACAGACATACATTTTTGAAGAAAGAGGGAGTTAAAAAAAAGAAAAGAAACTCTGTTTATGTGATTTATGTTTTCTGTGCACTTGAATGTCTATTGCACTCTTCTAAACTGTGGTATAGTACGACGACTGTTGTGAACCCGGTATATGTGCATGCGAAGAGAACTCTTGTTTTTCATAACCTGAGCACAAAGTGGGCAATAGATGATGCTGCTGAGCCCAGTGTGAATATCACGTATGTGCACCTTCAGGTTAGACTTGTTGGCAAATATCCGGTTACACAGCCGGCACTGAGCTCCCTGCTGCGAGGGACCTGAAACCATGAGAGAGAGACCATCAGCAATTGAATAATACACAGAATATAACTGTTTGCCTTTAACATAACTAAAGCATACCCCACTACCAACAGATTTATAAGACAGTTATGAAATTAACAAGTAGAATTAAAGGCTCAGATATCAACTATATAGTATTACCATCAGAACCAATTTATAAGGGAGCCATGATGTCATTCACATCCCATAAAACTTAAAAACTACATCATATGTACGAATATGGCGGTAATATTTAAAATTCCTCTCCACATTCACCATTCGTAGCTTCCTGCAGGCGTATTATGACAGCAATGCAAAAAGCACATTTGCATTCGTCCATGACGCAAGACCATACTTTGTGTTAGTGTTTGCATCGACGATAAAAACTTTGTTGAAAACTTAACGTGGGAGAGAGACCACGCAAACAATTTAGCATCTCAAGCAGCAAGAGAAAATAGCAGATATTTTTCATGAGTTGCCATAACCGTGTAAACAAAATCTGTTGTAGTTAAGTAATGGAGCTTAGAAACAGTCTCTTCTTTATGTTAAACAAGTATTCATGCTTTTCAAATTAGTTAATGTCTACAGAAAAAAAATTAATATTTGTTTTCTAAATGGTATATTTTCAAACCGACCTGTCACCCATATTTATCTGTCTCTTTCCACAAAAAGAATATTTTTCTACAAAGGAATAAACATGAAGGAAAATCATATAAAATGTAATTTTAACAGGGGTACAGTGCACAAAATTGTAACACGAATCTGTGTGCTATCAGAAACACACACACATTTAACGGTTATGCAGAACGTAGCACAATTTGTGTTAACAGCTTTCTGGGAGTATACTTACAACTGTAGTGAGTTGTATGATCATCATGTGCTGTTGATAATGACTATAGAAACCATGAAAAAATATGTAGAAACTTTAAACATTGCAATAAATAGCCCAAAGGCAGCAAGCATGCCTCATAGCGCCACTTACCGCCACGATCGACCTTGAACCACTCAAAGAGTAGGGCTGCCGTCAGCAGCTAAGGGTAAAACCAGGGTAGTCAACTGCTGACTTGATGGCACCACTGTCGTCCGCAGCGCAGGAAGTTCAAATTCAGTTTGAGTTCCACAATTACACTCATACACAAAATGTGCACTATTTACACATTTCAACATGTGCATTGTAGCATAGTGGTTAACCTTGTTGCCTTTGAATTACAGGAAGAATGTATTCATGAGTTTGATACTTCTATGTTCGTCTTTTTGTTTTAGTGAACAGTTTTTTTTTTAATGTTTTCTAACCAGTTCTTTTGAATTTTTTTTCATTTTACACATAAATCATGAAAACTTTCAAATATCTAAAATTCTTAATCATATACATATTTTCTAAATTATGTATTACATGTTAAAAATAACAATGCAAATTAAATTATATTCTGCTCGTGGCATGAAGTATTTATTATGAAATAAAACTTTAAGTAAGATTGCATATCGTTTGCGTAAAATTCACATTTCCTAAAGTTTCATCACCTCAAAACACCACAATCTATTCTATAAACTCCTGAGTTTTACAGTTAGTGTTTATAAGTATGCTTATTAGTATACAAGAACAATACGTACAAGAGTATATGCCAAATATGAAATATCACAGTTTACAACTTTGTGCTAGATGCCGTTTCATAATTTTACTAGATGTTTGTAATGTGCTTATTTTCGTCTTTGCGTAGGTGTCATTCACTTCGGTGGCCTCACAAATGGCTTTTGGAAAACTTTGAAGATACAAATTTGCCTTGATTTTATTTAAAAGAGAAGTAATTTGTCAACAAAATAATGCCAACTGTCGTCGCAACGTGTGTATTAATGCAGTTTTGCATTGAAGCAAAAGATTGTGATTATCGCAAGGGATAATGATCACAATCCCTAAAACACAATCTGCAACACGGTACAATGCAAAGTTGCATTAGGAAGTAAACTAACATTGATGAGTTATAATACACCTGCTAGGGTAAACAGTTTGTGGAAAGCTACACAGGCATTATGTAGAGCCATTATTTAATTATAGCAGGGAAATAAATTGTGAAGTCAAACATTTTCTTTATCCTCTATCACAATCTGGATGAGGAACATTACAAATTATTAGATCCTNATAAATTGTGAAGTCAAACATTTTCTTTATCCTCTATCACAATCTGGAGGAGGAACATTACAAATTATTAGATCCCGCATATATTATACAATGTTTGTGTGTGTTAACTTTATTCAAAGCAGAATGATTACTGGCGTAGAACTTTTATAATTTCCTGCCATACACTTATTTTAGTTAAAATAATAATAATTATTAATAAATAGCAGACATTTTTCTTTATAAAAACATAATTTTTAACTCTGTGTACACAGAATATACTGAACAGTTATCACAAGAATAGTACTTTTATATTTCAAGTGGACTTCAGGAAATAAGGCTATTCACAGTGAAGTAAGCACTTTTTAAGGCCCTGCTAAATTTTTCCTTCAACCAATTTCTATCTTTCCGCCACTTTTTAATATAAGCATTGCCATGTGACTAATAAACATAGTATATACATTTCACCACTTTCAAAAGCTAACGGCTGAAGCTCCAATAACATATACAGTGGAAAGTCGATCATCCTAACGTCAGTTACCTATACGGACGAGTTATCCGGACTAGTTTTAAAAATAACGAGAACAGAAAAAACACAAAAGTCTCTTTTATCACGCTTCCCTTATCCGTGGAGGAGAGACAAGCACTTGAGTCGGCTCTTGTGATGTGCCCTTTCACATGTTGTTCACAGTAAACACGTCCGGGAGGGGGATGGTTATTTGTTAACTGATTTAATTTTTTTAATTTATGTACAGTTTCTGTTTTGGATAAGCTTACTATCTTCTATGCATGCGTAATAAATTTTACGTAGTGTGAAAATAATTTTTTTTACAAATTCTTTTATCTTTATTTTCAACATATTTCCATTATCCGGATTCTCGATTATTCGAAGTACCTTTGGTCCCTATTAGTCGAGATTATTAACTTTCTACTGTATTTATTAGTGGTTAATGCCTGTTGGGAGAACCTTAGAAAGTGATCACTTTACCGTGAATAGCCTATAGTAGGGAAGTTATTTCAAGAGGATGCTAGGCTGACTTTGCTGTCTAAAATTTATCACACTGACACGGTTTTAGTTACACCTAAACTTTAATATGGTTATACACTTCTCCTTTTGGGCTGTGTAAGTCTGTGAACAGTAGTCCTGACTTACTGCATGGTGACGACTCCCTCTAGCTGTGTACAGCCTATCCTACAAATAAATACACATATTGGTACAATATCAAATTTTTATTAATTTTCACTTAATTACTTAATCTAAGTATAAAAACAAAGCACAGATATGCACATGCATGTGCACAGACACACACACACACATACATATATTTAAAAAATGTTGTATACATATAGAATCTTTTGTCCATTCCTCTTATTGCCTGAATTAATTTTTTTGGAACAAAAATTTTTTTCTATTGAAAATTGTTACAAATATGTATTATTAGTAACATGAAACAAAAATTATTATTATTTTTAAATTTTTCGCCAATTTTATAGATTTGTTGCATTTTTTGCAACTTCAGGCACCAAAGGATAAATACACATATTAAAACAAATTATCATATAAATGTTTATTTTAATTTTACTGTAACATTTAAGTACAAACCAATATCTTATAGTTAACATCAAGTTGTTATATATGTACATTCACATATACACAACATACATTAAAAAAACCAATAACTTATATTTATTCCACATCTCATATTGTATATAATTTTTTTTGTGAAAAATGCTAAAGCAGTTCTTGGAAAATTATTATTGAGTAATATTCAAGTTTACATGTACACAAAACATTTCAAATACAAACATGAGTAACTGACACAATTTGCTGCAAAAATGATTATTAATTCCAAATTATGAGTATTTTGGAAAATTATATGTGAAAATTATAAAAGTAATTTTGGGGAAGATGGACTTACACAAACATTCAAAATTTAGAATACTGTCATGTCTAGGCCAAACTGACCACATTCGCTGCACAAGTTATTATAATTTTCAAATTATAAATATTATGAAAAAGCATGTGAAATTGGCAAAGATTTTCTAGAAAGAAGGAAATATGAAGCAACAAGTCCATATATAAAAACACAAAGTAACATATATACAAACACAATAAAACATGTATACAAACACAAAGAAACATTTTCACGTAAAAAAATGAGTTCTTGACTACATTTGTTATACAAGTTTTATTGTTCTCAAATTGTGAATATTTGGAAAGTTTACATGTGAAAATTGGCAAAGCAATTCTTCTTTTTTGTCAAACAGAGATGGACACTGCATTTTGAACACCGGACTGTTGTAATACCAGTGCATCCAGGAAGTTTGCAGCATTGTCTTGCATCCACTATAACAGGAGAATGTGCAATGCCATCACGTCAAAAGTTATATTCAGAAATTGGTTTGGTAGAACCGCACAGTTTTTTTCTTTCATACCCTTTAGTGATGCAACGAATGTCGATTTTTCCACATTCGCGAATGCGAATGCTGGTTTTTCAAATATGGCGCCAAAAGCGTGCGCCTACGAACTCGAATTTTACCGTGCGTTTAGAACTGGCCGGCCGGGCGGCCATGTTAAAACCGAGAGTAGCCCATATGCCCCGACTATGAACGAAGTAAACAAATCGTGATTGCTGGCTTACTGAATGAAGTCTGCTAATAATGTTTTCGTAAAGATTTAGTTTGAGGTTACCTTGACACGTACCGCTCATACCTACCAGTAGTGGCGNATAAATTGTGAAGTCAAACATTTTCTTTATCCTCTATCACAATCTGGATGAGGAACATTACAAATTATTAGATCCTGCATATATTATACAATGTTTGTGTGTGTTAACTTTATTCAAAGCAGAATGATTACTGGCGTAGAACTTTTATAATTTCCTGCCATACACTTATTTTAGTTAAAATAATAATAATTATTAATAAATAGCAGACTTTTTCTTTATAAAAACATAATTTTTAACTCTTTGTACACAGAATATACTGAACAGTTATCACAAGAATAGTACTTTTATATTTCAAGTGGACTTCAGGAAATAAGGCTATTCACAGTTAAGTAAGCACATTTTAAGGCCCTGCTAAATTTTTCCTTCAACCAATTTCTATCTTTCCGCCACTTTTTAATACAAGCATTGCCATGTGACTAATAAACATAGTATATACATTTCACCACTTTCAAAAGTTAACGGCTGAAGCTCCAATAACATATACAGTGGAAAGTCGATCATCCTGACATCAGTTACCTATACGGACGAGTTATCTGGACTAGTTTTAAAAATAACGAGAATAGAAAAAACACAAAAGTCTCTTTTATCACGCTTCCCTTATCCTTGGGGGAGAGACAAGCACTTGAGTCGGCTCTTGTGATGTGCCCTTTCACATGTTGTTCACAGTAAACACGTCCGGGAGGGGGATGGTTATTTGTTAACTGATTTAATTTTTTAAATTTATGTACAGTTTCTGTTTTGGATGAGCTTACTATCTTCTATGCATGCGTAATAAATTTTACCTAGTGTGAAAATAATTTTTTTTACAAATTCTTTTATCTTTATTTTTAACATATTTCCATTATCCGGATTCTTGATTATTCGAAGTACCTTTGGTCCCTATTAGTCCAGATTATTAACTTTCTACTGTATTTATTAGTGGTTAATGCCTGTTGGGAGAACCTTAGAAAGTTATCACTTTACCGTGAATAGCCTATAGTAGGGAAGTTATTTCAAGAGGATGCTAGGCTGACTTTGCTGTCTAAAATTTATCACACTGACACGGTTTTAGTTACACCTAAACTTTAATATGGTTATACACTTCTCCTTTTGGGCTGTGTAAGTCTGTGACCAGTAGTCCTGACTTCCTGCATGGTGACTCCCCCTAGCTGTGTACAGCCTATCCTACAAATAAATACACATATTGGTACAATATCAAATTTTTATTAATTTTCACTTAATTACTTAATCTAAGTATAAAAACAAAGCACACATATGCACATGCATATGCACAGACACACACACACATACATATATTAAAAAAATGTTGTATACATATAGAATTTTTTGTCCATTCCTCTTATTGCCTGAATTAATTTTTTTTGGAACAAAAATTTTTTTCTATTGAAAATTGTTACAAATATGTATTATTAGTAACATGAAACAAAAATTATTATAATTTTTAAATTTTTCGCCAATTTTATAGATTTGTTGCATTTTTTGCAACTTCAGGCCCCAAAGGATAAATACACATATTAAAACAAATTATCATATAAATGTTTATTTTAATTTTACTGTAACATTTAAGTTCAAACAAATATTTTATAGTTAACATCAAGTTGTTATATATGTACATACACATATACACAAAATACATTTAAAAAAACCAATAACTTATATTTATTCCACATCTCATATTGCATATAATTTTTTTTGTGAAAAATGCTAAAGCAGTTCTTGGAAAATTATTATTGAGTAATATTCAAGTTTACATGTACACAAAACATTTAAAATACAAACATGAGTAACTGACAACATTTGCTGCAAAAATGATTATTAATTTCAAATTATGAGTATTTTGGAAAATTATATGTGAAAATTATAAAAGTAATTTTGGGGAAGATGGACTTACACAAACATTCAAAATTTAGAATACTGTCATGCGTAGGCCAAACTGACCACATTCGCTGCACAAGTTATTATAATTTTCAAATTATAAATATTCTGAAAAAGCATGTGAAATTGGCAAAGATTTTCTAGAAAGAAGGAAATATGAAGCAAAATCAAGTCCATATATAAAAACACAAAGAAACATATATACAAACACAATAAAACATGTATACAAACACAAAGAAACATTTTCACGTAAAAAATGAGTTCTTGACTACATTTGTTACACAAGTTTTATTGTTCTCAAATTGTGAATATTTGGAAAGTTTACATGTGAAAATTGGCAAAGCAATTCTTCTTTTTTGTCAAACAGAGATGGACACTGCATTTTGAACACCGGACTGTTGTAATACCAGTGCATCCAGGAAGTTTGCAGCATTGTCTTGCATCCACTATAACACGAGAATGTGCAATGCCATCACGTCAAAAGTTATATTCAGAAATTGGTTTGGTAGAACCACACAGTTTTTTCCTTTCATAGCCTTTAGTGATGTAACGAATGTCGATTTTTCCACATTCGCGAATGCGAATGCTGGTTTTTCAAATATGGCGCCAAAAGCGTGCGCCTACGAACTCGAATTTTACAGCGCGTTTAGAACCGGCTGGCCTGGGGGGCCATGTTAAAACCGAGAGTAGCCCATATGCCCCGACTCTGAACGAAGTAAACAAATCGTGATTGCTGGCTTACTGAATGAAGTTAGCTGCTAATAATGTTTTCGTAAAGATTTAGTTTGAGGTAACCTTGACGCGTACCGCTCATACCTACCAGTAGTGGCGACGCTATTCTTACCCACGCTGTAAACCGATGGCCTAACGACCAGAGGAATTCCCGAGCTCGAACCAACTGCACCTGTCATGTTGCCTGAGTCACGACGTGACGCTGCGAACACGGGGAGTCCCGGGCATATTATCGCCCCTCGCCACAAGAAATTACAAATCGGGGAAAAACAGTGCACCCCGCCTACCCCTATCTCACCACAAACACGAGAGGGTAAGTCCCGAGTTCTATGGAAAATAGAACAGAAACGTATATATATATGAGCCACAGAGGACAGTTAAGTCAGTTACACGACAGTTAAGAGAGTTACGCGAGAGTGAAGGACAGTTGAGGTCAGTTACGCAAGAGTTACGAGATGTTTACGACGGAGCAGCAGCAACAAGACAGTTACGACGGAGTTACGACGGAGTAGGGAGCTACGCCGGAGTCACGAGAGAGTCAGATACGAGGAACGACGAGGAGAGAACTGCACGTCCAGGGATTGAGCCCAGGACTTCCCGGGAGAGACACCGAGACAGCACGACAACGCCAGCCACCAGCATCGAGGGATAGCTAGATTCCACCGTCCGAGAAGATATAAAAGGGGCTAGGTCTCATATATGTACAGATCACTGTAACTTTGGACAATAAAAGTAAAGCGTGAATAAACCGAACCCAGTTATGTCTTTGTGTCACCCATCTTACAGCAGCCCAAGGTGCAGTTAGCCAGCACCGTAACAAATTACTATGTACCCTGCTATCCACCACCCTGTATAGTGCAGGTGGGGGCAGCGTCGAGTCAACATACTTAAGTTTTGTTTTTAACTTGTAAATACTCTATTGTTGTAATTGTACAGTGATAAGTGATATTTCAAAATGATGCGGTCGTGTGTTAGCGAAGTTTGGACTTATTTTACAATATGTGATGCTGAAAATTTGAAATGCAAAATATGTAATAAACAATACTAGCGCAAAGGAAGAACAACAAGTGCTATGAGAAATCACCTGGAAGCTTTGCATAAAAACGAGTATAATGCTTTAAAGAATAGGGAAAATGAAAAGCGAAATGCTTCTACAACAAGTGTTGTGGCCTCCACTTCGCGACAATGTACGAAAACCGACCTGAAACAGATGTATTTGACTGATTGCGTCGAAAAAACAAAAAAGTGGGATAACAACAATGCCAAGTCTTTGGAAATTGATAATTTCATAAGTGAAATGATTGCTTTAGAGGACTTACCCTTTAGTTTTGTCGAAAGTGTTGGATTTGTCAGACTATTGAACCATCTTTGTTCGTCGTATAATATAAAAAGCCGACAACATTTTTCTTCTTTTATATGTGAGAATTTCTACGGCAAAGTCAAAGATAAAATTTTGGGATTAATTAAGTCATTTGAAAAATTGGCGTTTACCACTGATATTTGGTCTGATTCTTGTTCAGGAATATCTTTGCTGAGTCTTACATGTCATGGTATAACAAAAAACTTTGAGAGAAAAATGATTGTGTTAAACGCAAAGGTATTTAACGATGGCAGACATACTGGTGAAAATATAGCTATAAAACTTGAAACCATGTTGTCGCATTGGGAAATACCTAAAGAAAAAGTGCAATGCATTGTTAGAGATGGTGGCACAAACATGAAAGAAGGTATTTCCTTGTTATTAATTAGAGACATTGATTGTTCGTCACACCAAATTCAGCTGGTTGTCAAGGAAGGGCTTAAGGCACAAGATTCCGTTATAACAGTGATTGCAAAATGTAAAAAGATGGCAACACATTTTCATCACTTAAATGTAGCTCAAGATGAACTGGCTGCTCTACAAGAAAGAATCGATCAGCCAAAGCTGAAAATCATACAAAAGTGTGCTACAAGATGGAATAGCAGCTTGTATATGTTAGAGCGTATTTTGAAAAACAAAGATTCGTTGTGTCTTTATGCTTCCCAGAATAACAAGATTTCACAACTAACTTCCGAAGAGTGGATTATTGTGGAAAAAATAATAACTTTACTCAGATATTTTGAGGAAATTACAAAAGAACTAAGTGCAGCCAATATTTCTGTATCCTCAGTAATTCCATTATTGTCCACTTTGGAAAAAATAATTGGTGAATTTGATGTGACCGACGAATGCGTTGGGAATACGATTTTAGTTCTTAAACGAGAACTATGTCGCAGATTTTCCCATTTGGAAAATGACGTATTGTTTGCTACGGCAACTTTTATTGACCCAAGATACAAATTAGAATTTTTCAAAAATTCTTCAACCAGGGATCAAGTTGTGAAAAATATATTAGAGTCAATTGGAAACGATGAATCAAGCCTATCGTCTTGTTCAAATCCTAAGCGTGCCAGAATGACTACTCATCGGATTGAAACATCTGGTTCCAGTGCCAGTCTGACAGAGAAATCTATATCTTTAAGAGACACCATGAAATTGCTGATGGATTCCAGCGAAAGTGAAGAAGAAGAAAATGAATGTACGAACCCTATAGAAGTTTTGATAAAAAAAACCATCAATGAATATTTATTAGATAAACGTGTGGAAAATGATGTAGATCCACTTACATGGTGGGCGGTAAATAATAAGAAGTATGGTATTATTTCTCCCATAGCCAGGCAATATTTAGTAACACCACCCACTAGTGTGCCTAGCGAAAGGGTCTTTAGTGGGGCTGGTCTTCTTTACACACCCCACCGAAATAGGCTGCAAGGAGAAAAGGCATCAAAACTTCTATTTCTGAAGTTTAATATTCCTCTACTCTTATTTAATTACTAAGTGTTTCACTTAATTGTGCTTAGATATAAACAATTTTTCATAGTTTTATTTTTCGATTTCAAGAAGTAATGTTTAATGGATATCTTAAAAATTACATAATTAGTGAGTTAGTATTAGTACCAAAGTTAAAATTAACAAAATGTTAAGAACATATTTGTTTTAATTGAAAAGAAGATTATTATATTGTTTGTTTTTCTTCACAATATATTTTTAACTTTATTCATAAGAAGTCGATTTGATTTACAATTAAACATGATTACTAGTTCATTAAAAGATCTCACATATTTGAATAAGATACCCTTTAGGTTGCATAAATGCATATTGTTAAGTGTTTTTACAAAAGATCTCATTTAAAGTTGATTTGTATAATTAAAAAGGTTGGGTTATATCTTATTCCATTGTTTTGTGTTAAAGCAGTTCAATGGTATTTGATCATACAGTTGTGTTATAATATAGTTTAGAAGTTTTAAGAAATTACCTGCCTTAATTTGATTTTGCTTAGGTAAATAAGAATAAAAGAATATCAAGAGTGTGTTTCTGTTATGTAATCTAGTGAATAACTACAAGGCTGTTTCCCAAATATCATTAAAATACACTCTTATACATAAAAAATATGTTAATAAATAAAAATGTCTTAATCATAGCAGTTGCATTATTATTTAATAAACATTTACATTTTTCATTGCCAAATACATTTGCAAAATATTAGCATCATTTTTGTGAATGTGAATGTGAATGTTCAAAAACATGCGAATATTCGCGAATGTGAATGCGAATATTCGTTGTATCACTAATACCCTTCATGCACATTGTCGCTGGAGGGCCTGCCTCTTTTCTTCCTGAGGTATCTTTTTCTTGTGCACACAATGCTGCTGCATCAGTATTGAACTGAAGGAAGTCAACCATGAGTTTCTGGGAAAAGTTTTGTATGTGGTAGTCCCTTCGATATAGCAACCAACTGTTCACCAACACCACATCAACAAAATTAAAAATAAATTNTATAGCAACCAACTGTTCACCAACACCACATCAACAAAATGAAAAATAAATTTGTGGTGATACTTCTTGGATCAAATGTTTATTCTATAATATAACACTAGACCATCGAGTAGATCCACGCCTCCCATTAATTTATTATATGTCAAAATAGCTCTAGAGAATAAATTGCCAACCTTGCATTTCATTTTCCTGTCATATCGCTTTACAGTAGACATTGGTCGAGCACTGTCAAAGGTAGAAGCGAGAGTAACACCTCGGTTGTCATACCATTTTATGACCCTGACTCCATCAACATCTGTTGCTCTTTCGATCATTGAGCCTCTACCAGTTTTCTTCATTTTGGCATCGTGCAGTACTTGTAACCCAGGAAATATGTTTGTTCTTAAGGAACCCAAGGCACCTATTCCCATGCCTGCTAAAACAGTGAACAATGGCCATAAAGAAAACCAATTGTCAAAGAAAAGTAAACATTTTCAACTAACTTCAAAACTATATTGGAACTGGCACCAATATCGCATAATTCGACAGCGGGTTCAATATTTCCACAATAGATCATGAACTATGCCTTTCGTATCACAGAGAGTAAATATTTTATAACCAACTTATGTGGTTTTTTTTTTTGGTTGTATTGTTTTAGGCTAAACATTCCTTTGAATGGAACAATTTGCTCTTCCACACAAAGTTGCTGTTCTTTAGGGATAACTGAAATTTACCTTTTAGGTCATCAATAAAAGGCCTGATCTTGAAGAGTTTGTCCCTATTCAGATCATTTTGTACCAATTGTTGGCTGTTATCAACACAGTTTAGGTGAGACTTGATTTCTTTCACTTGTCTCTGGACATTACATTTGCAACCATGTCCACTCGAGTGTTTTGATTCCAGTACATCCTAGTACGAGGAAGGTCAANTCTCTGGACATTACATTTGCAACCATGTCCACTCGAGTGTTTTGATTCCAGTACATCCTAGTACGAGGAAGGTCAAAAATTGACATCATACATATTCCGAAAAATTGTTCAAGCTCTGTCTTGGACAAATTCAGGGATTTGTTAGGGTTTCTCTGTATCAAATATAGGTTAGATTGTTCAACAAAATGGTCAAGAATGCTATCACTAAAGAAGAACCTAAAATAATAAATAGGGGTTTTTACTTCATCTTGCTCCAAGCGACCTTCCCAGACTGGTGGTTGTTTCTCACTCTCGTTTTATGGAACATCCCGCCATCTGTACTTAGTAGATCTTCGTCCAGTTGAAGTGACTGACATTTGCTTTTGAACAACTGCATCATCTTCGGCAGACGAGTCTTCCAAAGATGTGTNCGTCCAGTTGAAGTGACTGACATTTGCTTTTGAACAACTGCATCATCTTCGGCAGACGAGTCTTCCAAAGATGTGTCTTCTACAAAGTAAAAATTTATTTTACCAATTCATTGTTCAACCATAATAACTGACTACAAATAAATTCCAAATTGTAGTAAGGTATACCTTAAATTTGATCCTGCAAAATAAACTGATGATGGCATTTTTGTTGAATATTAATATATAATCAGGATCAGCATCACTGTCATCAAGCTGACTTTCTTCACTTGACTTCGGTGGAACTACCACATTGTTGCCNTTATAGATAAAAAATATGTTAATAAATAAAAATGTCTTAATCATAGCAGTTACATTATTATTTAATAAACATTTTTATTTTTCATTGCCAAATACATTTGCAAAATATTGGCATCATTTTTGTGAATGCGAATGCGAATGTTCAAGAACATGCGAATATTCGCGAATGCGAATGCGAATATTCGTTGTATCACTAATACCCTTCATGCACATTGTCGCTGGAGGGCCTGCCTCTTTTCTTCCTGAGGTATCTTTTTCTTGTGCACACAATGCTGCTGCATCAGTATAGAACTGAAGGAAGTCAACCATGAGTTTCTGGGAAAAGTTTTGCATGTGGTAGTCCCTTCGGTATAGCAACCAACTGTTCACCAACACCACATCAACNTATAGCAACCAACTGTTCACCAACACCACATCAACAAAATGAAAAATAAATTTGTGGTGATACTTCTTGGATCAAATGTTTATTCTATAATATAACACTAGACCATCAAGTAGATCCACGCCTCCCATTAATTTATTATATGTCAAAATAGCTCTAGAGCATGGATTGCCAACCTTGCATTTCATTTTCCTGTCATATCGCTTTACAGTAGACATTGGTTGAGCACTGTCAAAGGTAGAAGCGAGAGTAACACCTTGGTTGTCATACCATTTTATGACCCTGACTCCATCAACATCTGTTGCTCTTTCGATCGTTGAGCCTCTACCAGTTTTCTTCATTTTGGCATTGTGCAGTACTTGTAACCCAGGAAATATGTTTGTTCTTAAGGTACTCAAGGCACCTATTCCCATGCCTGCTAAAACAGTGAACAATGGCGACAAAGAAAACCAATTGTCAAAGAAAAGTAAACATTTTCAACTAACTTCAAAACTATATCGGAACTGGCACCAATATCGCATAATTCGACAGCAGGTTCAATATTTCCACAATAGATCATGAACTATGCCTTTAGTATCACAGAGAGTAAATATTTTATAACCAACTTATGTGGTTTTTTTTTTTGGTTGTATTGTTTTAGGCTAAACATTCCTTTGAATGGAACAATTTTCTCTTCCACACAAAGTTGCTGTTCTTTAGGGATAACTGAAATTTACCTTTTAGGTCATCAATAAAAGGCCTGATCTTTAAGAGTTTGTCCCTATTCAGATCATTTTGTACCAATTGTTGGCTGTTATCAACACAGTTTAGGTGAGATTTGATTTCTTTCCACTTCTCTCTGGACATTACATTTGCAACCATGTCCACTCGAGTGTTTTGATTCCAGTACATCCTAGTACGAGGAAGGTCAAAAATTGACATCATACATATTCCGAAAAATTGTTCAAGCTCTGTCTTGGACAAATTCAGGGATTTGTTAGGGTTTCTCTGTATCAAATATAGGTTAGATTGTTCAACAAAATGGTCAAGAATGCTATCACTAAAGAAGAACCTAAAATAATAAATAGGGGTTTTTACTTCATCTTGCTCCAAGCGACCTTCCCAGACTGGTGGTTGTTTCTCACTCTCGTTTTATGGAACATCCCGCCATCTGTACTTAGAAGATCTTCGTCCAGTTGAAGTGACTGACATTTGCTTTTGAACAACTGCATCATCTTCGGCAGACGAGTCTTCCAAAGATGTGGATCTTCTACAAAGTAAAAATTTATTTTACCAATTCATTGTTCAACCATATTAACTGACTACAAATAAATTCCAAATTGTAGTAAGGTATACCTTGAATTTGATCCTGCGAAATAAACTGATGATGGCATTTTTGTTGAATATTATCAGCATTATAATCAGGATCAGCATCACTGTCATCAAGCTGACTTTCTTCACTTGACTTCGGTGGAACTACCACATTGTTGCCTTTGCTTGTCATTTGCGTTTGCTTAATTGAAATCCTGTAATTTTATCAAAATACTTGTACAACTGATTTAAATCAACAAACAAAATCTAAAATATTTGCATACTAAAAAAATTGAAATAAAATAAATTTATATAAATTGAAGGANAAGCTGACTTTCTTCACTTGACTTCGGTGGAACTACCACATTGTTGCCTTTGCTTGTCATTTGCGTTTGCTTAATTTAAATCCTGTAATTTTATCAAAATACTTGTACAACTGATTTAAATCAACAAAAAAAATCTAAAATATTTGCATACTAAAAAAATTGAAATAAAATAAATTTATATAAATTGAAGGAAAAAAAAACAGGAGTGTTTGCTAATGCTCAAAGAAACTTTTTTTACAACACAAACTGTATATTTCATAAAGAAAGAAAAAGTAGCACTCAGGGCATGTGCTAGTTACAACACATCACTTCCTTAATAACAACTACCATGAGTGCCGGCTGTTGCAAAAATGTAACAAACTGAATTATGGGTATAAATAAAACGAGCACTATGGCAACTTAGTAAAAATGCATGCATTATCTAAAAATGGCACTAAAAAGTTACTTTATGATTTTTGTATAGTATATTTACCTCTTCCTTAAATGCGCTGAGGAAATATTCATGACTTCACCACAGAAGCTTTGCAGCCATGTTCACATACAGAGAGAAAGTGTTTTTTCTTTTCTACTACTAAACTCTATATATAGATATCCATAGAGTAATGAAATACATAGTGTAACAATTCCAAAATTATAATGACATTGCAGAAATATTTGGAAACACACATAATAATAAACTATTGTTCAGTATGTTGCAAAAATGCAACACCAGGCTAAAATAGGTTAATGATGGTACAAAGAAGAAGCCAAACCATCATAATCTTGCCACTTAATGATTTTTTTTGGCTGTTATATTGCATAACTGTCCCTGCATCTTACTTTAGTCACTCCTCCCATTAAATCAATGTGACAGTGGGCATTATACTGTTGTCATCATACCTCCTTGACGATTAGTACACACACAAAGGGAACATGCTCTGCTTGTGCTGTGGCTGAGATGAGGGAGCACACCCATAGACAAGACATTGCTACAGTAGAACAAGGGAGATATGAATATGCGCAGACTCCAGTTTCAATGTGACGAGCACTTTAGGACGGGGAGGGAGTGGAATGGAGAGAAGAGGTTTGGGCGGCTCTTAACATCGAGGTCTGAGAGACAATGAGGGTGAAGCGAGGTGGATATGGAGGAGTGCTGGAAAGCTAGGGCAGGGGAAGGGAAGATCCCTGAGAAAACCCACCAACCAGCAGCATCATCCGGCACAATTCTCACATACGAAAATCCAGGAGCAACTTTGCCGGGAATCAAACCCAGTTCGCCTTGGTGGGAGGCGAACACTCTAGCCGCTGCACCACCACAGCCCCTGGATGGGGAGGGGATCAGTCACACAGCAACTTGCGGCCCTACAGGATCAGACCTGCACAATTGCTTGACAGTGTAAGTTACACGGTACAACACCTCATAGCTTAACGTTAGGATTAAGTTGTCTATAAGTTGAGTACACCATGTGAAGACAAACATGGGAGATCATATTTAATGTTGCAACTCCATCTCAGTGAACAAAAAAATTTGTGTAAATTGATGTATAATGTCCATGAAATTACAGATGTTTTCTCTTGTTTCAAAGGTTTTTTTTTTCAACGTTGACATATTGATTACAGTGGGTTCATGTGCCCTTGAGTATGATCTCATGATTGCACTTTTTTTTGTTACCCCATAAACTGTTATCAAACCATCACTGGTTTATTAGCCATACCTTTGCAGATATCCACATACACTATTCGATCAAAAGTATTGAGACACCCATGCAAAACTATCCTATAAGTGTCTCTCGGATATACTGCCCAGTAGTGGACGTTAATACAAAGTGGCCTTTATTACAGCTCTAACCCTGCAATGGAGACTGTCAACCAAGTGTTGGAAAGTTTTTGGGGGAATGAGACCATTCTTCCTGCAGCACTATAGCATATGTAGTACGTGATGTGAGTAGCTGAGGTCTGGCACGCAGTTGCCATTCCAGTTCATTTCCAAAACCCTATTGTTTTCAAACCACTAATGAACAGACTGTGCTTTATGGCAGGGAGCACTGTCATGTTGGAACACACAGTTACCATCTCCGAACTAGTCTTCTAAGATAGACAACACACGTTCTGTCAAAATGTCCTTATAGCCTTCCACCTTTAATGTGCCTATTACAAGAGGACTAACTCCCTTCCATGAAAAACATCCCTACACTGTTATCCCACCTACACTGAACTTCACTGTGGGCAGTATACAGGCCAGTAAGTAGCGTTCACCTGGCATTCGCCACACCCAAATCCTGCCATTAGACTGCCACATGGTACAGCGTGATTAATCACTCCAAATCGTGCATCTAAAGTTTCCCACATAGCAGTGGCAGTACTCTTTACACCACCAAATGCAGTGCTTCATGTTTTTAGGTGAAATTGCTGTTTATGGATAGGTGCCTGGGTTTTAAATCCTTTTCCTCATAACTCCCAACAACAAGTCATGGTTCTAGCTGCATAATTAGTGACAATGCAAAATTTACAGATGATGGTATAACATGGTGACTTGCAATGTTCCCGTACCACCTTCTTTGATGTTCAATGTTCCTTGTTGATCAACACATGTTGCCTACCCAGTCATCGTTTTGTTGTTGTTATGCCTTCTTGTTTCCATTTCAGAATCACATCCCGAATGTCCACTTGCAAAACCTGAGAAGGGCGGAAATGGCCCTGATGGATTGCTTGTGGCAACCAATAACACTACCACATTCTAAGTCACCCATTCTGCCAGTATTGGGCAGCACTGACCAACATCAAGCCTTCTGTCTCCTTTTATAGCGGCAGCGGAGGTCGTAGTGACATATAGGCTTGAGTTTACATTTACAGAGGGGTGTCAAGATATTTTTGATCAGATAGTGTATTTAAGTTCATTTCAAAGATGTTGATAAACTGATTTGTGATGCAAACAGCGAATAAAGACATTAATGTTCCCCTTCACGTATTCAATCTCCACTTACCACAAGAAACTCTGGCTTCGATTTATATAATTAACCTTTTACAAAGTATAGGCATGTGTAAGTGATAAACGCATCATGAAATAAAATGCTCGAGTTGTACTGTTACTCGTGTAAAACAGATTCAAATACAAAGATATGGTTTTACACCCCTCATGCCTTATCAAGGTAGAGGAAGGTAACCCCTGCACAGAAGGAAAATGGAGACCAATCTTTTGTTTGTTGTCATTTTATATCGCAAAGATCATCGGTGTATCTGCTTCCAACCAAGTGGTATTTGCCATTAAATAATAATGTTTTTGTAAATTGCCTTTGTAATAAAAAAAAATTATGTTTGTCTGTTACTTTTTCAGGATTGCCTACTTAAATGCGTGTACGGAATATATATACAGGATGATTCACAGCACCCTATCACCCCTTTTTCTTGGAAACAACACAACCGCGGGGTTCACGAAAAAAGTGTGATAACTATATCCTATATGAAGCATCGAGTGGTAGTATTCCTATTTTCCCCTGAACATACTGGAGTTAGGGGTATGGGGGGTGAGCTTTAAAATTGCAAATGGGAATGTGGGTCGTATAAGGTATTGTTGGATAGATCGTCTAAAAGGAAACTGACGTGCATAGTTTACGCACAATAAAGTAAATTATCTAAGCATATGGTTTGTGACGTGCGTGGTTTACGCAAAATGAAAATGGATCGGAAACGTGGTTTTTTTACTGCAATCAAAAGTAAATCAACTAATCATGTTTTTCTGGTGTGCATACCTAGTGTACATACAATAAAAAGGATGTCGGGTGTACTGTAAATACCGGAATGGTGTGAGAAAACTACCATGAACTGGGAACTGGGAACACTCGATTGTCAGTTAACGTCCATGCAAAACCTGCAGTTCCTCTAGGTGCTAGATGGCTTATCTGCCTGCTGCTTAAAGGCTGTCTTCTTCTCTGCATTTGTTTGGAAACAGTCTAATAATAACAGTTAAGTTTATCCAATTATCATCGTTGTGCGTAAACTATGTATGTCAGATACACAATGTGCACCATTACGGTATTGCCGGTTGGAGTGTGAGACCTGCTTTGATACTAGTAGTGATCTGTGTGCCTTACTGCATGGACTCGTGCAGTAGGTATTAGACTGATTCTGAGCAAAAACGAAGAATAATGTAGCACTACACAGCAAGCAGATAAGCCATCTACCACTTACAGGAACTGCAGGCTCTTCATGCAAGTTTAACTGACAAACAAAAGGTTCTTTCATTCAGACAGTCATTCGTTTTACATTGCAACCATTAATAGTGTGTGTTGTTTCAGTTTCAGACATTGTCTGTCTGTGGTGTTGCTTTCTGAATGGAATGCCATTTACAAACGAAGAAGCAATTTACGTGCTGATGATACTAGGGGAATATCGCCAGAACTGCAGAGCGGCTGCCCATTTGTAGCAGAGAGATAACCTCAGCGCATCCTCCACTCGTACAATGTCTTCCAGCATCTTGCATGGTGCGCACAACCGGGATAGTGCAACCGACACGTAACAAACGCCGTCGCATCGGATGACCTGTGAGAGATGAGAGGGCTGTTGATGTAGTTGGAGCCATGGTAGTTAATCCTCATGATTCTACACAGGATTGCCCAGACTCAGGATTGTCTCAAAGTACAGTGTGGAGAATCCTCGCTGATAATCGTTTACATCCGTACCACGTACAGCTGCACCAAGAACTTGGGAATAATGACTCTCCTAAGTGCATTGATTTCTGCAACGGGTACCTGAGCAAGGACCATGTTGTCCATTGCAGCATTTTGTGAACTGATGAGGCCACATTCAAGAGAAATGGTGACGTTAACATACGTAATGTCCATTACTGGTCTGCAGTCAACCAACATTGGTTCCGTCAAGTGGACAATCAGCATGTGTGGAGCCTTAATATTTGGTGTGGCCTTCTCGGACATTGTGTCATAGGATCATATTTTTTTGAAGGGAAATTGAATGGTGCAGCCTATGCAGACTTCCTAGAGAATAGTTTGTATCAGCTGATCGAAGATGTCCCTCTAGTTCTGAGATTAATACTGTGGCTTCAACAGGATGGCTGTCCTGCTCAATTTTCACGCAAAGCTCAGCTAGTTGCTGACATGTTATTCCCCAGATGGTGGATTGGACGAACGGATCCTGTAGATTGGCCCCCACGTTCTCCAGGTTGTACCCAAATTACACATTTTTGTGGGAGATAATTAAAGACGTTGTCTACGGCGTGCGTCCATCAACGAGGGAAGACATGAAAGACAGAATCAGAGCAGCATGTGGATCTCTCAGCTATGCTGAGGTCCGCCGAACTATCGCGAACATAAGAAGGAGAGCACAGTCGTGTCTAATACAGGATGGTCAACATTTCGAACACTTATGAAGAGTGATGTGTGCGAATGTGTGTTCCCAGTTCCCATTTCACAGTAGTTCTCTTACACCATACTGGTATTTACAGTACACCCGACATCCTTTTGATTGTACATGAAATAGGTATGCATGCCAGAAAAACAACATGTTTCATTGATTTCCATTTGATTGTAGTAAGAATAAAAATAGTTTTCATTCAATTTCATGGTGCGTAAACTATGCACGTCAGAAAACAACTGTCTTAGTAGATGTTGTTTCCTTTTAGACAATCTATCCAACCATACCACATACGACCCCAGGTTCCCATTTGCAATTTCAAAGCTCACCCCCTGTATCCCTACCTCTGGTATGTTCAGGGAATGGAATTACTACAAATCAATGATTTATATAGGGTAGTATAGTTATCACAATTTTTTCGCGAACCCCTGGTGTCATGTTGTTGCCGACCAAGAAAAAAGGGGTGATATAGGTGCTGTGAATCATTCTGTGTATGTGTGTATATATATATATGTTTATATATATGTATATATACACACACATATACATATTACATATATACATACATATGTAATTTAAATATGTTCCTATTTGTGCAACACCCTACTATTGTCTATATTTCCCAACACAGTAATAAGTGTTGTTTGCATGCTTCGTTGATGTAATCTGTGAACACATAATTAGCCCCAATCACTTGGCAACTGCCTGTTATAACCACAATGATAACTTATTCAATTGACCTTTAGTCATGGAGGCAGACATATGCTTTACTACAGGAGAATTTCAAGTCCTGCAAATAGCTGATCTGGTAATTCTGTTGGTCTTCAAACTTGTTTAGAAACTTTGTAATTGTTTTAGACTTTATATCTCATGTGTGCTAATCAATATATTCACCAGTGCCATTATAAGCCTAATACTAAACTAATCATGTGGCCCTAGTTCTTAAAAATGTACAATTATCCTGTCAACACACTGTGCATCCACCAAATGCTCTGCCAGGTCTGATCTCTAACAAGGTCATGGCGGTCACAGAGAAGGTGACAGTAGTTCGCTATGGCACTATGTCATTGTTATTATTTCCAGCTCTATTCCAGACCACAGAAATGTTATCAGGATTATCATAGTTCGAAATAGTTTTATCGAAAACACATTTCAAAGCAAATGGTTTCGCTTGAAAATGCAATAAATCTGAACAATTCTTTTTTTTTCAAAGGCATGTTCTCTTTCTCAATTGATGATGTGAATGTTCACTTCATCTGTAATAAAACAACTAGCATGTCCTTGCAGCATGTTGTGTATAAAATTTCAACATCTGTAAGGCACTTCTGATCATAAAGCGTGGAAGGTAACGTCCGACGTTGAACAGGTTTACAAGGGATTTCGCATGGAAAACGTGTTACCTTTTTAAGTGTCACTTGTTTATTTATTGGTCAAGATGTAACTTTTTACGTGAGACATTACTTGATTGTTTTCCTAACTGCGGCAGACATTTTCAACTGCATTCCTTCTTTTCTTTCTGTTACATACTTTACTTTCCCTGCCAGCGTGGCACTGAGTCCTTTCCACACACCCCCTTCCCCATTCATGCTGCCACGTCTTTTCACCCCTCCCGCACTTGCTGTGTATGCTGATGCTTACCTACCACCTCCTTATAAACGCCATGAACACACTGTCCAATCAATAACCTCTACGCGCACTCTCAGCTGATTGAGCTCACATGGAACGTTCAAAATTCAGTTTGCATTTGGTGTCGGCTTGCATTCAATGAAGGCTTAAAATCAATTATAAAGTGTGTCTGGTGTGTCCCACAGCTACAACCATCACAAGTCACTGCTGAAAGGCTACAACTACATACCACAAACCCTACATGCCCTGAGATGTTGCCCAATCCCATGCTGGCTGGTGTCCATTTCCATTTACCTCTATGGCATGTCTCTTGATAATGTGTGACCTGCTTACAGTTTCACATCTCTAGTGTTTATACGTGCCCATAACAGGCACCAGGCCCATCTTCATTGGTTTTTGTGGCTATTTAAATCTCGCTGACTGCGCACAACCAATCTCCATGTCCCAACATTGAAATGCTTTTCTGCCAACACGTCTAGCAAAAAAAGCATGGTTTGGATTTTAGGTTAGAAAACTGATTTGTAAACAAATGCTTTGAGAAATATGTATACTTGCTCTAACCAATTTGTAATGCAGTTTGATAAAATCAAATTGGTTAAAGTATTTTATTCATATAATAATGCTTGTCTTTAAAAATTTAGATGTAAATAAACACTTTCATCACTGTTGCCCATGTGCCTTTGACAGTTGTGTTCCTTTGGAGAACGTCAATGTTGGATACATGCGCAGAAGACGAATAAGCTGTCTACCTCATCTTTAGTCTATGATTTAAATAGTAAATGCATTTTCTGCATATTACAATGCAGCTGTTGGGTTTCATTTCTATTTGATCCCAGTGGTTCTACAGTATTTTGGCAGTAATTATATCTGACTACAGAACTAACTTATCATTGTATGGTTACATTAGCAAAAATTATACAAGCCATACTGTTATATTTCAAGACTGAAACAAAATTTCTTATGTTCCTACCATACACCACTTATAGAAATTTTGTTTGAACTTGTAACCTCTTCAGAAACTTCCTCAAATTGGAAGGAGTAAAACTGATATTATAAGATGATTAACTTCTCCATGATCTTGTCATAAAGTAGGATTGTTTTGTAGCAAGTGAAGTATGAATTGTGTGTATATAATCTATGAGTTTATTGAGTGCAGTAAAGTTACTAGATATATTTAATACTGAAAGATAAAATCTTGTCAATTTCGTAATCTTAACAGGTTATGGGCCCAGAATACGCTGAAGTGTGGATACGTAAAATAAAAACAAATTTCTGAAGCAAGCACAAAGAAATTGACATGGTGATGTCTACATCACTCCCAGTTCCAGTTATTGAGACCAAATTTCTCGAATTGGAGGTTTCATGTCAAGATCATTCTCGAGAAAGAAGGGGCTGATGTTTTATATATTAAGAGCGAGGATGTTGACAAGATGTCTGTGGAGGCTAAGAAGAATTTCGAGAGCCGAGATGTTAAAGCCAAGTGTATCATAGTACAATATGTTTCTGACAAACATATCGACTGTTTGAAAGATGCCCCAACAGCAAGGGATATGATGTTATCACTAGAAAGTATTTTCGAAAAAAAAAGTCAGTTGTTCAAACTTCTTGTATTCTGGAAAAGGAAGAAACCATAATAACAGTACAGGTAGAGGAACTAGCAATGGAAGATGAAACTAAATGAAAATGAAAATGTGTCATCTATTGCAACAAGTGAAGTATGTGCATTGTCGACAAATTATCCCGATAGTAACATTCAGTTTATCCTTGACAGTCGTGCTACTAACCACCTTGTTACAGAGGAAATGGTAAAGTTAATGGAAACACAGAAGAATTGGACAAACAGTTGCAATAAAATGTTTGCAAAGAAAAGGGAAGAATGCAACTTTCATTTCATTGTAACTTTTTCAGCTCTGATAGCTCCAGGACTGTCACATAACATATTTTCAGTGAAAAGAATAAACAATGAAGGCAAGATTGTCATTTCTGAAAAGGAAGTATCAACAATCACAGATAATGAAACTTTCAGTATGAGGTGTGAAAGAGTTGTGGAAACCTGTATGCGGCTACTTTCAGAGTACATAGCAACAGGAAAACGTGTTGTTTAACAAAATCCAACAACTTGTGGCATCAACGACTTCTACATTTAAATAACAAAAACTAGAAGAAAACTAATCTACCACATAGTGACAAAGTGTGCAGTCCATGTTGGCTAGGAAAGGCTAAACGTTTACCTTTCAAAGCTATTGAATACGCCAAATCAGTAAACATCAACACACTCAGGCAGAGAATGAACGGCCACAGAGCACATAATAAACAAGCCTTAGCTGGTCACATCCACAACCCACAAGACAAACCAGTTGCAGCACATGCAGCATTACACAACAAAGATTTCGATTCCTGCTACAGCACCAGAGTTGTGAGAGCCCTACCACCTTCAAGCAATAACTCAGAACTCAAAAATGCTGGGAATTAGCTCATCAATTTATAGTAAAATTTAGGCAGCCCCAGGGTTTCAACTTAAGATAATCATAGCTCCAAACCATACCCATAAAATATACTGGCAAATTTTCCATTTTACCGCCGCACCCTGGTTTGCCAACTGGCCATTAGGTTTACTACCGACAGTGCCATTCCACCATATTGCAGCGCCCTACAACTCGCCGCCTGATGAAACTGGCCCAGCCAGCGAAACGTCGCGATCACGGAACCACATGAATATATTGTCCTTCTTTGTGTGTGAGCCTGTTGACAAGTACGAGACTGTGAGTACTTGAATTCCTGTCCTTTTATATATTTAATGTTTAAAAAGCTACTTGTCTTTGAAAAACATGAAGAACTTTACGAAAAACTTGAAATGTGGACTACAAACATGCCCCCTGGCCATGTGCTAGCAGACCAGCTTGAAAGCCATCTTCCCACTCCACCCCATAACAGTTGTTTTGTTTCCATCAAGATCACATGGCTGGCACTACCATCACATGCTCGTCAGCAGGAAGGAAAAGCAGTCTATGTTATGAACATCTTGACTATTTTCCAGTTCTCTATTTTACCCCAAAATCTTAATCTCCATGTAAAAGCAGCACCTGTATTTTTCAAATTTGTTTCTAAGAAAAATGTGCTGCTGGTACACGGGCAAATATAGTATCTTGAAACTTACACATGAATCATAGTGCGAGGAATGTTTCTATATATTGTTTTCCGTATTACGTGGCATTGTAATTGCCATAACAGGTGCAATGATTTTTGTTTGTTTTCATTACACAAATGCTTGCTAGCATGCTACAACACTGCTTGAACAGGCATTTTGTGGTAGCTGCAACATGAGATACATGTTATTAAGTTTGTATTAGACAAGCAACAGAAAATTATAAATATTTGATAAGGTTCAGGAGAATTTATAGTGCTGAAGTAATGGTTAAAGTCAATGACAGTCACATTTTTTTTTTCAGTTGTTGCTAGTGAGAAAAACATTAGCCTCAAAAAACCAAACAACTACTGTAACACTGTATCTGAAATGTTTTTAACTGACATGTAAGTAACAATAAATGTGATTTGAGCAATGTTTCTCACACTTACAGTGCATTTAACCTGGATTTTAAAGATATCACAGAGCCTTGGGCCAGGCATTTATGACAATATGTTCAATATTTCAAAATAATTAACTTAGAGTCTTCCTCCAACTGTGGCTGGTGGAGTTATATGTATAGCACAATAATGAATACAGCAGGCTCTGAAACACTTGGGTACTGATACAGTGCTCATAAAAGTCGAGTTAATCTGAAGGTTGGGCTCAAACTGACAACAGTTTGGTTTTCTGGACACAAAAGTGTAATGCCTTTGATATCATGGCCGCTCAGAAACCTGGCATCTATCTATGACTGTTCTGCAATCACAGTGCAGTATATTTTATTTCTGTATAGAATCTTCACAATATATGTCTTAATAAAATGCCCATTATTAGGAATAATGTCTCACAAATCACATCACTTTAGTCTTCTATAATAACTCTGAATGCCATGAAACCAAATTCTCTTACTTCTTACCTTTACTGAGTCACTGAAAATTCCTGTTCATTTAAGGTTTTTTATATACTTTTATTGTAATAATCCAATGCACAATTTGTTGGCTATGCTATAACACTAAAAAATTAAAACAAAAAAGAAACATTACAAAATGTTTCCACCATCTGCTTATAAAGCCAAACTATATCTTTAATCTCATTACCTAATTTTTCAATACAGCAATCATAAAACTATAACGATTGATAGCAAGAAGTATGCAATGTCACCACACTACACCCATAAAAATAGCTGACACACTAAACGTGAACTACCCTAGAACATAAAAAAACATATCACTCTAAAAAGTACTCATAGTAGAATATAATAAACATATACCAATAGATAAACAACCTGACAACTATGCACCAGCCAACTACTTCAGCAATTTATGTTTTTATTTTAATATGATAAGGTTTATTACATTGTTCAAAATTTAAGTTACTTGACAAAAGGATTCACTATTGTTCATCAACTATTTATGTTAAGAAATTTGCAATTGAGTCTTATGGTACTCTACTGCACTGCGGATATGGCTTAGATTTACAATGATATTCAATGAACAGTACGAATATTTCTGGTTGACCACCACCTGTACTTTAGGCACCACACATTCCCAACAGACATATTACGAGAATACAGTACTGTTTGGTGACATACATCAGAACACTGGCTACTGAACAATATGGTGGGTGAATAGAGCAAATCAGTTGACGGCGTGCATGTCATACACGTGCATCTTGAGACTCTTCATGTTCTTGAGCAGCTTGCCGCAGTGAGGACAGGGAAATGGCCCTCGCAGGTCCCCATGGATATTGGACACATGGCACTGCAAAGTGCCTTTGGTACCAAAGCTCTTGTTGCAAGTTGTGCAGATGAACCTTCCACGAAGCTCATGCTGAAAACCTGCAAGAACATTGAGAATGTATATTAGAGCTCAAAAGAACAAAACAAAACTGAACACAATTTACTCATTAGTGCTTACTAGTAGCATTTTGTTTATACATAGCCAGACAAAAAGCCTTTACCTGTCAATGATCCTATTTTATTAAGGATTATGATAATAGTTCTAACGGATACATTTTTTATTTCAATACAGTACCGTATAATAAATAAATAGTTTGCTTTTACAGTGTCAAAAACTTTACTACATGGTTAAAGCAAAACAAACCTGTTTGGCATTTACATTTTTTTACAACTTTTCAACAGCACAGACAAAATNATTATGATAATAGTTCTAACGGATACATTTTTTATTTCAATACAGTACCGTATAATAAATAAATAGTTTGCTTTTAGTGTCAAAAACTTTACTACATGGTTAAAGCAAAACAAACCTGTTTGGCATTTACATTTTTTTACAACTTTTCAACAGCACAGACAAATTTTTTTTGAAGAATGCAAGAAAGTGTAAAAAGAAAGGAGTTTTACTGCATTTAACTGTCGTGCAGATGATACAAAATAAGGAAATTTACCAATGTTAATTTCTGAAGTGAATACTTTTGGACAGAAAAGCTAAGAATTTTACTCGACCCTTTCTGTTGCCTTGGTGTGACAAGAGGTGGATGAGAACACAAAAACATGCAAAAGTAAACAAAAGATGGCTAGCCACCATAAAACAAAATTACCAAAAGAAAAAGTAAAGTTATGTTTATTTTTTGCATATTATTGTGGTTATTTGTATGCCAGCCACTTTTCACCTTTATTATTGACAAGCAAGGCAATGGAAGGAGTTCACCTAAATTACAACAGTAAATGAACTACACCACAACTATAAAAAAACTACAGAAAGAGTTACTTTAAGAAGGAAAATAATATATTTCATGCATCAATTTACTTTTGATGTACATAAGAAATACAATACCTCCCTGAATCACAAACTTATTATGTTATCCTCAGGGTAATTAATGTTATTCCATGAGAGCCATAGCAAAAAATATATTTTTCGTATCTATAATACGCTGTGACCAATACTTTATTAACAAAAACTGGATCTGAACTGTTAAAGTGAAAAAGCAACACACATGTTACAAGTTGAACAGGTATTTTGTTATTCAGGTGACTATACAGGAAACCTGAAACATACGTTTATGGAAAATATTTCCTGCTACTTGTAGTATGTTGCAATCCAATGTGGTGGTTAATTCTCAGAGTTTATAAAACAGGATACATGAATGATGTTCCAATATTGCATATATTGTTGTATATGTGTTGTTCAAAGATAGTATCTAAAGAGGTGCACAAATTATAATGTTCGTACCATGTCACCAACACACATGATAATAGGATGCTAGTTGTTGAAACAGTGGAGATGAGAGGATCCTGAATGCACAGAGAGGGCACAGCTGTCATTGGTATTGAGTACATTCAATCTTGCAGTATGCCAAATCATTGAGAGAAAGCAGCTTATATCTACAGTTACAGCATTTGAACAAAGTTATATTGTGGGACTGCATGAGGTCGGTTGGGCAGTTCAACAAATAGCCTGTTTGGATGTGGATACATACAAGTTATACATTGCATAGGCACAGTTCTGGCTTGACACACTGAACTCGAGATAGCAATAGTAGGTGTATTTGAAGAAGCGCAGCAGTCCACCAAACACTACTGCAATATCATTACAGATTCTGGCACACATGCACAATGTGCAGTGTGGACTATCTGCCAGCAACTGAATGAATGGATTACAGTCGCAGCATCCTCACACTGATTGCCTTTGACTCCACATCACTGTGCAGCAAGTTTTCAGTGATGCACTGAACATCGAGAGTGGGTACAGGAATTGCACTGCACTGTTGTTTATAACAAATCACAGTCTGGTCGTTGCCTATGGTCGTATCTCGACCTGGCATCACAGAAGTGAGTATCAGCATCAGGTGCATATTTGTGTATACTATAGGAATAGGACTATTACATTTGGAGTCATGGTTCAGGTCACCATAACATACGATTTAGGGACTATTCTTATGTTTGTGCAAGGTGCACTGACAAGCAACTGATACTTTATCGAGGTTATAGTCCCCATTTTCTACCATCTGTATGGAATACACCTGATGGCATTCTGCAGCACAATAATGCATATCCATATACTACTCTTACCATGCAACATACTTTATGAGGTACAGACAACATACCTTGGCCTGCGAAATCACCAGACCTATCTCCAACCGAGCATGTATGGGACCAGCTGGGACACGATCTCCACCAACACATGCAATCCACTCAAATACTCGAAGAATTCCACCAGAACTTGGAGAAAGAACAGTGGGAATTCATCTCAGCACAGTATCTGGGCTCAATACAACTCCATGTCATGCTGACTGGCCACCTATATTGTCTTCAAAGGAATACACACACTACACCTGGCAAAGAACTTCTTGGTCGCTCATGGACAGTCAATCAGCGGCACTCGTCCCACTAGCTGGTGCCAGCAGCCTGTCACGGCTGTGCGCTATTGCCTAGTTAACAGTGGCCACAGCGAATATAGCAAAATGTGTCTCAGGTGCGCTCAAAAAATTGTGAAAGATTTTATTAAAATCCAGTTGCTTTTTCCAAGAAGCTCACTTAGCTGAACATGTAGGTGAAAATCCAAAATCTGTAGTATCTTCATCTGTTCGTGTTTTACATTATTATGGAATGTGCATGAACTCACAACTATTTTTCTAAATAAGATTAATATTCATTCTTCCCTGAGAAGAAACCATATTTTGAAGGTATAAATAAATGTTTCTGCCTTGCTTTATAAGCAGATGATAACAAAGTCTTGACTTGTGCTTAGTCGACATAGATAATGTGTAGCACAACAGATGCCTCACTCCACACACAGTGTTGATGCATCTAGCCCAAGTGACCAGTATGACGACGGGCTTTGAATGATCCTCAGTTTTTCATCTGATTGCATGTAACATTTTTGTTCAAATTATGGTGCTAAGTAAACCTTGTGCTAGCATAAGTAGTTGTAAAAGAGAAGTGGTTAACAGACAAGGTTGACCTATAATCTTTAGAGTGCATTCTTTTTTTACTATTAAAAAAAAAAATAATTTTGAGAGAGTATAAATTTTAAACAAATTAACAGTGATGGTGAATGTACAGTGAGACTGACACACAAGGAAGGAAAGAGCAGCATTCCATCTATGTCAAAAGCAATATTTGTGTCACTTATGAGTTACAGATTTTCATGATTTTAACAAAGTCTGTCTTCGGTGAGTGGTGTTAGAAATAACGATAAGGGGGAAAATTCAGACAAACAATTATGGCAGCAATGCGTGAAAAAATAGGTTATACGGTTTCAACTAGTCCCATGACAAGATTTTTTCAAAGTATCTGTTTTTGTTATAAGAAAATGAATGATGGGTGGAAGTTTGTAATGGAAAAGAATAGCATTACAACTGTGTGGACAGGGAAGAGGAGTTTGCGCTGTCATTACAAGCTAAAACACAAAGATAAATTATTTTTTCAATGCTGCACACAACTGTAAGTAAATTAAAATTACTACATACACATTTTATAGATGTTTATCAATATGTAAGTTTACGTGTCAAAATGTTTTTACTGCAAACATAAAATTTAGCAGTTTGTCTGCCTAGGCAGTTTCCTAATAGAATTAAACTCTCAAATTTGTATGTGTTTTATCACTTTCTGTTTATACTATATTCAAATGTTCCTCTTTATGTATAGTATTGTAAATTATATTACCACAGTTCATATTTGACAGCAAACCTATTATGATGGAATGAGCGCTTAATAAATGTGGCAACAGAGCTTGGTACTGCTTGCCGATAGGCCATACTTAAGATTAACGATTAAAAAAATTAACAATTAAAAATGTGGGTAATATTTAACTTACTAATTAACTTTCAACTTTTAATTGTTGAAATGCCTGGACAATGATTAAAATTAATGGTAGTTAATTTGCAATTACCTGGAGGCCGAAGATAACGAAAGATAGGCAAATGCCAGTAATATTTTGACAAACTGCTTAAAAATACGCAACATACTTTACGACTGATGAGTTGCACAAATTACCTATGTACCGAGTGTGATTGTGATGTAGGAAAGACGATCTATAAATATAGTCTCTCACTACACAAATAGCACAGTTGACTGTCCTTGCAAGGTGTGGGCAGTTAAGATTGTTTTTTGTAGTTACTGCACTAGTCTGGTATTGTGCTAAGTTGTGTTACAAGATTTTATTTTAGAAGTTTTATTTAAAATTATTTTTTAATAGAAAACTGTTAATTCATCATTTTAGTTTAAATTATTACATCATCACTGTGGCCAGGGATTGTCTCATTTTTTGAAGAGGCCGAAAATGAAGGGCAAGGCAGATAATTTGAGTATTAAATGTCTTATCTGTGTGCCAAACATGAATAATTAAATAAACATTGAACGAAAAACATTTTTCAGATTTTATTTTAACTGTAAACATTTTCGTAGTCCTTTAACTTTTAACTTTAATCAGTTAATTTTTTCTGACTTCAACTTTAACTTTAATCAGTTAGATTATTTTGTTAACTCTCCCAAGTATGCAATAGGCTGACACTGGGCGGCCAAGAAGTTCTATGCCCGGTATAATTGTGAACAGTACACATTGTACTGAAGTTATCCACCAAACATTTATGGAATTGCAAGTGCATAGTGACATGTCTGATGATTGCAGCTGGCATCATTTTGACTGATGAAGAATGCCATTTCAGTATATAAATCTCATGGTAAATTGTTGATGACATATTGTTCAACATAGCATTTAAGTTACTTGTTTTGAATACAGTCTCTGCAGAAAGTGAAAGTGTGAGGTCATTCCTCTAACACATTTTTTGGTGTTCAGGTTGTTTTCCTAGCACAAGCATAAATCCCCTCATCCCCTGGTCAACTATCAATATATTACTGCAGTAGCTTCCCAAGGTCACACCAGTGTATGCAGAAAGTTGGCATTTCCCGCTTGCTATGCCAATAAGATTGCTGCTATTGCCAGCAGCCTTACTTTATTACACAAACAAACGTGACTCAGATTTTTTAATCTTATCATAGCTCTCATATTAACCAGTTTGTTGCTTTTAATGTAGTGCAAACATAATGAGCACAGAAAAGTTGCACAAAAAATTCCTGTCATATCTTAGGTAAATATGCTTGAACCCAAAAAATAATAATAATAAGTGTGTAAGATACACAGATAAATATATGGTAATTTTCCTTTGCACATAAAAAACAAATACAGCATTGATATTTTCAAAATCTGAAAGAAATAAGTTCTAGAATAGTATGATGCTCTGAACTTTACATAACAAAGAAGATGAAACAAACATAATCTTGCACACTAGATGACTTAAAAATTTCAGTATTGAGTTTACCTATATGTTTTTGAAGCCAGCTCACAACAATATGAAAGCATTATTAATATTACCTTTAGCTGTTGTTATGTACATCATTGTGTAATATATAACTCAATACTCACATACTTACAATCTATCTGGTAACAAACTTTTGATATATATAACAGTTTATCAAGTATTTCTGTTTTACTGTCTTAAATGTAATACTTTTCACTTTTTCTCTGTGATTGACATAATAACTTTCAAATAAGACTTCTCAAGAGTAATAAAACGTTTTACAAGTTAAAAAAATAACATTAAATGGTTTCACAAAGTAATGATATATTTTAAAAATTAAAATCTAAAGCTGTGTTTTTAATAAGTTGCTTTATACTGTTGTGCTCTAAGTCACATGAGAGTACTATTTAAAAAGTAATGGCAGGTGTACCATAATATCTTCGAAATGCCCAACACTTGAGTTATTTGTGATCCGACAGCTCGAGAATAATTGTAAATGCTCGTGGCAAAGCAACGTAAATTATCCGAGTATGAGAAAGGCAGGATAGTGGGTGCTTGTAGTGTCCGGCATAAATGATCCATAACAGCCAAGAAAGATACACTGGCTGCAAACACACCTACATGGCTGCAGCATACTTTAGCTCCCAAAGGGAATGGGAGCTGAAAACACACCGGTGGGTCCCAATTAAGACACAGAGGGCACAGGGCTTTACCTGAGTTTGTGGAGGGTCTCTAATTGGACCCTGGAGGGTTGGCAACATGAAGTGTGTTCCGCTAAGACAAAGTTTCAGATGTTTTGAGCTGATGGTAGGGTCTCTGGGTGAGGCACAGACTGGTAGTGGCTCCGCACTTGCGTGGAGAGTGTTTGCGTGACATGCGTCCGCTGGTCCACCTGACCCAAGGTGTAGACAGGCCAGGGTCAGGAGGTTGAAAAATACACAGATGCTCTCACACCAAGAGGCCATTTATCCCTGCACGAAAATAAAGGCAATAATTAATAAGAAATGTTACGAGTCTGCAGAAATGAGGTTGATTTTCATGGAATAAGAGAGATGCAAAGAAGGAAGTAAAAGTCATGAGTAAGAAATGATAAATTTGGCTAAACTTGTAACTCTCACTTAACGTCTAACATACAGAAGCCTTGAATAAACTTAAAAAGTCATTACCAAGGTTTAAATTTGAACATGTTCCTGGGGATATTCTATAAACTCAGACTTGCCCACTCTAACTCGAGTCGGGATCCACTATTGTTTCCAATGCAAGGCTGCAGCCTGCCCCTGCCTGATGACTATTTGCTGCTCTTCATGCACCCCAAGTACCTTCACAATGATGGCACATTCCAGCAGGTTGTCACTGCATCCATATTGTATAGAACTGTTTCTAGAGTTACAAGTAATGGTGTTACCATCATGTTCACCTGACAACAAAGCATTTCTGAGACATGCTATAGATGCCATTTGTGCACTACACACTCCTGCACTTACAGATAACAGAGAGCTGTGAAAAGCCACCCAGACAACAAGGGTCAGCATCTCTCCAGAGATCTTCCTTTAACAACACAGCATTTCAGTGATAATGCGACATGTTTTAAGAATTGAATTTGGTAAAGCTGAGAGAAATAAACATAATCAATATGTTAATTTTGACACACAGAATTTTGTAAAAGCATTTATTATTAATACTTTATAACAAAACAATCTTTTGATGCAATGCTGAGCACCTCGAATAATTACAACAAACTTTTCTTCTCAAAAGTTTCTCTCGAATGTAAAATAATTGGGAACAAGGCTTGTATGAACAGTTCGGTAGGTGATCTACACTGTTTCTGGAAAATATGATAAATAAACAATTATTTATTTTGGAAAAACATATTTGTTCATATATTCTTAATTTTTTTCTGGATAGGAATTATGTATTTGTATTTGAAATACCTAAAAAAAGGTATTTAGCACAGCCCATTTTGTTTAGCTATACTAATTTACAATTTGGGGTTTTAGGTGTTCATGCTTAAAATGATTTCTGCATCATGGACACTGCTGCATACCAAAATAGGGGGCCAGAAGCAAGTTTATAAAATTAAAAATACACAAATTTAACAGTTGAAGTGATACTAAACACTCCTGGCATCTTATGGTGTACAAAATGATCAAACACTCTAAGGCTCGTTTCACACAAACGGAAATTCTAAGTAGTAGTGCGGCAGCTGCGCAGCTCACTATGGCTACAGGTTTAAATGGTATCGTTCAGACAGGATGGAAAGTGTGCGGCAGCAGAACACGTCTGCTTGTTGTCCGCATTGCCCATAGCGGAATGGAAGATGTGTGGTGATCGCAAGTTTCCAGCAGACTGTTGCATCTGATGGTATCGTTCACACAAACGGATGCGGCAGTTGTGCGGCGAGAGCTGTTGTGAACACTTCGGCATATGAGCATTTTTTGTTTACCTGTAGCGGCACAGTGTTTTCGGTGCAATGAGTGACTTTGATGTAGAGAAAATAGATGTAGAAGTGTTTTTAATGGAAATAGAGAACAGGGTATATATCTGGGATGTGAGAAAGGAAGAGTACAAAGACAGAAACCAAAAGGATTCAGCCTCAAATGAAATATGTTGCGCAATTTGTCCACATTTCACAGGACTGTAGTGACACGGAAAGTAAAAATGTTTGTAAATATTTCTTGTCAGATGTTTTCTAAATTATTAGAGTATAATTAAATTGTATTAGTTTAACAATGAATTTAATTATTGGAAATTATGTATAATTCAGAAAAATTATATGGATATACAAATTTAAAGACCTAGTTACAAAATAATGCACCACACTCCAGTTAATTTAAAGTTATTGTAAACCACAGTCCCAATTTTTTCCCAGTTAAATAAATGTGTGCTACACGTACAGCAATAATCCCAATACATAATACAAATTTTAATGACATGTTTTACATGTTATCACATAATATTCCACCCTCCAATTAATTTACAACATATTTTATACAACAATCATGAATTTGTTTTTCCAAAATAATGCACTACTGCTTTAGTTAATTTACAAGATACTGCAGACCACAGTCCCAATTTTGTCATGTTTCAGCATCGAGTTTACAGGAAGATGAAGAAGAAACACAAGTATCCATCACAGAAGACAGTGTGCATGATCCAGTTAGAACAAGAGATGGGATATCACACGGTGAAACTTTAGCAAGTTCAAGGACAAAAACAGGAAAGTTGAAAACCAAAACAAAATGACCTAGAAACAAAACTGTTACAATTTTTGGATTGCCCTGCCATACCTGCTCCTGTTGTTGAAGACAAGGACGAATCATTTCTGGAATCTTTACTGCCTACTTTACGAACTTTGACACAGACCAAAAACTTGAGTTTTGGGCAGAGGTTTTACATGTCTTGCAACGCATCAGACGTTCAAAAGCAGAAGCGGCTCAAGGATTTCATTCCCTCCACCAAACCATTGTGCAGCATTTATCTGTCCCAAAAGGCTCTTTTGAGCATTTTGCAATGTTGCCTGTACCACCACAAAATTCATTCTACCAAGCGCCACTCTGTCACTATGGGCACAAGCAGTTCCAAAACAGTCAAGTTGAAAACAATTTGGCACATCCTGGACAGTTGACTGTGATTTCACAAAGCTTGATTTCTTCAGCAACGGACACTGAGCTGTCCCCATACTCAGATGACAACCACATGTAATAAACATAATGAGTATGTAATTTTTAGTCATAAATGAGCTGTTTTCTTTCTGTTATATGCTACTTTCATCTTGTGATCCATGCCTTGTAATGAAAAGTAAAAACAAAAAAGTATTTCTTTCTGAATAATATTGGAAATGACTATAACTATACATTATTTTATGTTACTGTTAAAGTTAAATATTTATTTGAAGTCAAATAACATTTTTAAATACTTTCAGGACGTGTAATGTGTTTCTTTTACAGTACACTATCAAACTAACTGTAATAACTTTTTTCAAGTGTTTAAAATAAACTATAAGTTATCACATCTTACATTTTATCTTATCCTTATAAAAATACTAGTTTATAATTAATTTCCCTATCTCAGTGTTATAGCAAGCATTTCCATTGGAGGTATTGCCTGTCTCATGTTTGTATCTTCTTTCTTCAAAATATTTTCCAGATAACAATACAATTCATCAAAGCTTGTAAATGATATTCTGAAATAATTTAAAAATTTTGATTCGTCCTCTCGAAGCTGATTAAACAAAACATAAAATATTCACTGTAACAAGCGACAGCTCACTATTGTATGCACTCAGTATCTTTATTCTTGTTCTTTCTTTTCAACAATCGCATTGCCATGTAGGCAAGTACTGCACGGTGACAATCGTCCACGGCGACTGGTCATCTCAACCAAAATCTGCAGCCTTCCGCGCATCTTCCGCAGTGTGTCCGCTTACAAATTGTCATCCGAAAAACGCTTCGCGCGTCGAGCAAACCGCAGAATTTCCGCTCGTGCGAAATGAGTCTAAATTAAATCCCTGCTTACAGAGCGCAATGGGACCAATGACAATCAAGGTGCTGCAAATCATATTGGTTGATGCAGTGATACGCAGCACAGCTCTGGTACCCTCCTGGACAGTAAAGGTGAGAATAGCACCTTGGCCAGGACACAGATGAATGTGAATGTGAGTGTCTCAGTAATGATATAGCTGAGGGAGCACCAAATGCATATGACTGCAATGGCTTGGGGCTTGTGTCTGATTAACTTTCATGCCAGTTTGAGGTGTTTGCACTAATTGAGTCTATCTCAGTCATTTGCAGTCAGGCCCCATACGCAGAGTAGCTCAAATAGGAAACAGGTGCAGTCGTATGGTCACCTGCACAACAAGATAGCGTGATCATTTACCACATCAGAAAAGGTGAGGTGAGAAATTTGAGCAGGTCATCTCCATTTGGCAAGTGGCCACACAGTTGAATTAGAGTGAGTTCCCATAACCAGCTTTACATGCTAAAATTAACTCTTACTCCTATCCCCTACAACTCCTTATCAGATGCCAGAATTGTAAAATCTCCCTCTCAAAGGGTGAAAAAGGACAAACAGGCTGCAGTAATGAAAAAGGTGATGGTCATACGATCACTTAGAGAAGTATGCACAATGTCTTCACCCTTTTTATTTGCTGCCACACAACATTTGTAAGTATGTAAAGTGATGAATGATTTTTTTCATACAATTTTAATCAAACCCAAGCTGGTATTAATGCTAAGCTGCACCAGTTTTTTAAAGATAATTACTGGGAAAATGTTTTTCACGTGTAACAATCCACAGACTTAACTACGATTTTTACATTATTCTCTAATAAAATAAACAAAACTTCAGTGGACATTTTAGGTGAAAGAGCAGTGCTACAACTGGAAAAAGTAAGCTCAACTTATATTTTTAGGCAAAAGGTATAGATTCCTGTTCCAAAGATAATGCACTAATGTTATTCTGCACGTAAGGAAGGCAAAATGCTACCGTGTGAAAACTTGCATCAAGAGCCTCAAAAAGAAGATTCACAAATGTTTTGCAGGTGTCGAGAGAAGGCACAGAAAAAAAAGGTTGGAAATTAGGAAAACAAGACAGCGAAAGTTGCCCAAGGAGTCTGGTAACCAGTTAACTATGGTTAAGGCAACGAGAAAAATTGGTGTTATAGCCGCAGTAGTAAAAAAAATTTAACAATTACATGACAGGTATTTTGAACAATGTAGATATTTTCAACTTTGCTAACATTATTGGAAATTCACATATTTGTGTATGAACAGTTAAGCATATACAATAGTATAAACAGCACAATAACAAAAATAATCATGATCAACACAATTTACTACATTTTTTTATAGAAAGAAATTTATGAAACTTAATTCTAAGCTGTACCAATAGATTAAAAAATATTTTTGAAAAAACTGTGCAGTTTACAAATGAGAATTTTCAGTAATAACGTGCAAGCCTGGTTTGGTTTACCATGTTGAAGTCAAAGCTTGTAAGTGCAACAGACCGATCTTCCTCCCAAGAGTAAATATTTTATTTAGTTTAAAGAATGTATGTCTGTGTGCGTGTACACACACATGCATGTATCTATATACATACATTGTATGTGTGCATGTGTGTGTGTGGATGATGGATGATGATCATCACTATATTTTATGAATGCCCAAACAGTGACAAGGCCTTGGTAGAGGGGCATTAAATAATAATAATACATGTTTATAGTTTAATACTTGAATTCATGGAAGTATCTATTGCATTGAATACCATGCATGGTTCCTATACAACCTCCTGCATTCTTGTCTGAAGGTTGACTAAAGATATCAGTTGCTACAGTAAAAAAATTGGTGGTTACTTGCTGCTTAGTATTAACTGGACTTTGTTAAGCTAACCTCTAGATTAAAATAAAATTCTAGAAATTCTAGCACTGCCAGCAGTGCCAATTTAATTCAACCCTATGTGGCTACCATACTCATGAAGAAGTGTGGTCAAAAGAATAAAAGAAATGTTGTACCTATGTGTAAATTCTTACATGCAAAGATGTGTTATCTGTGCTGTCTGCCTTTCTTTGAGTAAGATTATCTTGAACAATAATCAAATCCCAATTAAAACAAAGTGAATTAATGCAATATTCAGAATTTAGAACTCTTGAATGCCTAAGCTTAGAACCAAGGGAAGAAAAGCTATACAACAAAAGGGGAAAATCAGTGGCGTAGGCAGAAATTTCTCAAGGGGAAATGTTACACTAATTGTCAGGGCTGGATTTCCCAATAGGCTGACTAGGCACGGGCTTAGAGTAGCACTTTTTAGGGGGCGGCATGATATGACAGGCAAAAGAGCAAGAAAAAATATTTTCAGTGTTCTTTGCATAGCTGTGTGCTAGGATAAAATGTATATCAATTGTAAAATAAATCCAATTAAAGTGACTGGTAAGTTTTTACGAGTCAATTGTTTTTTGATATTAATAGGAATGGACAGATACTGATTCTGATACCAATACATTGGCCGATAAATCCAAAATTGGTTGGTATCTGTTACAATTGACCATGGTCCAGGCAAATCATTTCATCAACCCAAATTATTTAATTATCATGGAAATTACAGCAACTTGCTTATAATAATTGTAGGACATGTTTTCACAAACAAAGTATTTTTATATTTGCACCCGAAAAACTGTTTTCTTGATATTATTTTTATCTTTTAGTAACAAGTGATTTGAAATTACTTAACGGATACACAAATAGCTGCCTTTTGTGCTGCTAAACATACCATTTAACTCAATATAAACAGTACCTAATAAAATTCGTAAAATAAAATGTAATTCAACATATAACACTGGTATCTGCATTGCAAGTAGTTAAAATTCATTTGTAAAAAAATTTTTTTAGTCATAATATTTATTGTTACATTTTCACATAAATGACAACAAACATTTACGAAAAAAATACAACCATATATCGATCTATTGCTTGCAGCACGACACGGTGCACGATCGAGAAAACGTGTCGGATAGCAAAGCGTCTTGGCGTATTGACTGGTACGAATTGGCAAAATTTTATTTCTGAATGTGAGCATGCACATCTAATAGTTGTATTATATTCTCTTTTAAATTATTACAAAAATTGAATTTATTTAGAGTAATTTGGGATTGCTAGACATAAGACAAGTAGAATTCATTGTGAACCACATATTTCCTTAACAACTACATGTTTTATGCAAACATCAAACACGTACGTGTTTTACGCGACCATAAAACACATACGGTACATGTTTTATGTGAATGTTACACACGTTCATATTTTACGTCAACATCATACACACACTCGTTTTTCATTGTGAAAAAAACATTACCAGTAAATGCTGGTCATCAAAGAAGCTGAGCACAATTAACACGAAATACATGCTGATGATTGAAATCATGTCGTCATCTTGATAATGTCGATACCCTAAATTTCCATAGTTTTATACTCTGTAGTGGGTTGGCACTACTGCGCGATGTTCCGAAGTGAAGATTTTAGACAGTTTGTAAACAACTTTAATTATATTTCTAGTTAGTTGAATGATCCAATTTCTGAACACACAATTAAAGAAATTGAAAACCAAGTTTCTTTTTTTAATTTACCAGTGGTTACTGGAACAAGAGAAATCGTTTTATTTATAAGACAAAATAAATCTCTTCAACATATAATTACATATACATAATTATTTTTTGCATGGCCATTAAACAATAAGCCTAAAATGTTTTTAACAAATAAATGTGAGAAATATTGCATTGCAGTATAAATACTGGGTAAATGTTTGGCATCTATTATCTATTTAAAAAAAAATGTTAAAGTGCTGACGTGTTAATAAAAACTATAATTGCATCTGACATTCTTGCTGGAAAAAAATCACAATTTCTCTGTTTGTCTGGTGCAAATAGTGGATAGGTGAATTTGAGTTGGACCTGGTGACCAAATATGAAAAAATGAGTGCATATTTATTTGTAGGCTAATTTTTAACCCCACACGGAAGGAAACAGAAAAAAATGAAGTTTAGGAGTATTTTAATATTAAACAAGATGCTCCCCACAAAGCCATTTATTTGCAAACTGCATAAAGTACATATTTCCCATGGCGGTAAAAGTTTTTTGATGATCTCGGACACCATATAAAAATTACAAATGACATGATTCGTATCGGCACTATCTGCCGGATCGGCCATAAAGTATCTATATTGGTAATATTTGTAAAATGAGGTTTGGACCCATCTCTAGATATTAATAAAAGTCTTTATTGCCTCCGTAGCCACCAGTGCTAGCTTTCAGTTTATATTTATCAGGGTACAAAAACTGGTATAGATGGAGCATTAGACTTTCCAGTAGATCTTTGTTGAGTTTGGGTTTTCAAGTTTCACTCCGCTAGTAGCTAACAAGTGCTAGCGATTTTTTTTTTTTCAGTCCTAAGAAAAAAGTTTTATTTATTGCAACACAATTCAAGGTGCAGAGTTTGTGAATAATGATTAAACAATTTTACTGATGCTGAAAACTGATCGCGGCATGCAAAATAGCTGCACGCGGTCAAATATTCAACTTGAAATGAAATACACTTGAGAGTAAATTAGCACAAATAATATAGCAATTAATAATGGTTTTACCAATGAGAGCTATAAAAACTACGATAAAAAAAATAATTTGCATGATTTTTATTCGAGCTCAAACAACATGTTCACTGTTGCAAAAACATATAATTACCTGATTAACTTAAAACACAGCATTTCACTTAAAGGAAAATGCTAACAGACATGAAATCTAGAGATAATTGAAATAATAGTATTGGTGAAAAATACTTGAAAAATGCTGTCACTGGCAGTTACCCGGTGTCCAATAGCTGTTGATTATAACAGAAAAGTGGTCCGCACAGAATGAAGGTTGGTACTTGTCCAAGCACGTCTCCAACATTTACTTACAGTTTGCCAATAGTACTTTCAAAATTATGTGGTGGAATGGTGACATGAAGTTTATTTGAATTTAGTTTTATAAAAAATTTAGAGGATGCAGTGGTGTAGTGGCTAGATCACTCACCTTCCACTAAGGCGGGGTCAGTATTGGACCTCAGCATGTGGGAAAACAAGCGGATGTTGTGGCTGACTGGTGGGTTCTCACAGTACTCCCGTTTCTCCCACTGTTTCATTCCTTCACTCCTCCACCTGCACGTCACTTTATCCTCACTAGTGCTAAAGACAGCTATTAAGCACCGCTATCTCATTAACAGATCCATGCTTTTATATTTTAAAAATATTTATCTTATTTATATGTAACTTTGTCACATTAAAACTCTCAGAGAGGAAACTGTAAGAAACTTTAAAAGCACATATTCAATGCCATTAGCACCAAATTGCAGTCAGTAAACATAGATTTAGGGAAAGTCGTTATAAATTACAGTTTTCTGTATGTCTTTGTTGAAAATATAAGAGAGAAACACAAATAGTTGACCCATATGAAAGTCTTACAAGTCCTTCAGCAATTTACAAATATACACATTTATTGAGGGAAGGGAAAAATGCACACTCTTAGGTCTGACAAGACTAAGCACAGAAAACTAATCCCGAAAACAGAATCAGATAATTTTTGTGAAGAATAGAGTGGAGAAATTTGGGCAGCTCTAAACATCATGGTCTTGAGAGCCGATGCGGATAAAACCGGGAGAGTATGGAGCAATGCCGGAATGCAAGGGACGGGGGAAATGTGAGATCCCAGAGTAAACCCATTGACCAGCGGCATCGTCTGACGTTGCCCCACGGGAATTGAACCCTGTTTGCCTTGGTGGGAGGCGAGTAGTCTGACCACTACACTGCCGTGTCCCCCAGATAATTTTCGTCTTGGTGTACATAGTGAAATTGTTGATACACTTATGCTAACTTCTACACCAAGAAGATTTTTTTAAAGTGTATCCAAATGTAAGCATACCACTCAGAATACTACTTAGAGCTTCAATGACCAACTGTTCAGCCGAACGCATCTTTTCTACTCTACGGCATGTATGGAACTACACTAATTTGTAAAAAAAAAATTGATTACATGAACAAATTGCACAAGTACAAGGATGGTTGCCACACAGTGTCGTCAAAACCTCAAGTGTCCCATTTGCATTTAATGCAGTTTGCTTGCTCAGATGTGCCAGTAGGGAACATACATGTCCCTCCATCATTCATAGCTGCAAAACACCGAATAAGGTTTTAGGTCTTAGCAGCAGTGTGAGCCACAGAGCCCAGTTTAGTGAACAACACGCAGCATGCCCCAACGGTGCATTTGACAAGCCTTTGCCCAGCTGGATGATTTTGAGAGAGGCCGCATTGTTGTCCTCCAAGAGGCAGGTTCAACGTTTCACACCATTACTTGCCACTTGAATCATTCTACCTACATTCTACTGTAAGTCGGTGCTGGACATACAGTGGGATCAGGAAGGCACACACACCTGTCGAGAAGGCTCTGGTGACCCCAGAGGACCACAAGCAGAGAGGATAGTTTCATCGTGTGACAGGCTGTAATCATTCCTCGGGTGTCGCTGCGTACCATCCAGGGACATGTCATAGTAGTTGACGGGTTATGCCTGTGTCAACCAGTACTATACCCAGGCAGAGCGGGATCTGTTGTCGCTGTGTCTCTTTCGACGTCTACCACTATGACCTGAGCATCGCAGAATGGTGACGAGTGATGTTCAGCGATGATCATGGTTCAGTATGGATACAGACGACTGCCAAGTTCGAGTCTGGAGACGTCCTAGCCAGTGCCATGATCTACGCTTCATTGCAGAATGGCACACCGCCCCAAAGAGAGGTGTTGTGGTGTGGGGTGTCATATCCTATGATTCCTGCAACCCACCGGTGGTGATTGACGGAATGCTGACGGTGCGGCGATACATCTAGGAAATTCTGCGACCATGTGAGTTCCCCTTCCTGGTGCAGCTTGACAACCCCATTTTCCAGCATGATAATGCCTGGCTCAAACAGCACGGGTATATCTGCCTGTCTTCGTGATGTCAACAAGCTTCCTTAGCCAGCAAGTTTCCCAGACCTCTCGTCCATCCAGAACTTTTAGGACTAGATTGGATGGCAACTTCAGCCAGTGGCAATTACAGCGAATTTGAAGGCTCAGTTGTGCCAGTTGTGGCATGATCGTTCTCAGGAGAATATCCAACATCTGTATGCCTCCACGCCTGACCATATTGCCACCTTTCTCCATGCCAAAGGTGGTCCAACATCATACTAAATACATACTGCATATTGTAATGACGCAGTATTATTAATTTTCGGGATACGCAGTTCATTTCTTTCGCTTTGCCAGGCGTTGTAAAATTGTTATCGGTATTTGAAATTAAAGCCGTTGTAGTTTATCAGCATCCAGTTGTTGTTTAAGAAGTCTTAGTTTTTATTGAGCGTCATCATTAGATTAGAAACTTTCCAACTGCGTCGACAGGTTTTGTTCGAGAAGTTCGATTATCTTTAACTGACGGCGCAGTTAAGCGGGCTACACAGTTTGGATAGCGTGGGAAGAGCATGCGTGGCAGCCCACGCCAGGCCCTTATCTGAGAAGAGGGGGTTGATAGGCATGTGACAAATACTCTTGTGCCTGTCACCATTCAAGTCAGTAGACCCTCAAGACTCTCAGCAGCGACTCGCCGAGGCCGCGTCGGGCGTAGCGCATAACCCCCACACCGGCAAACTTGAACTTGTTAGATTATTTCTCAGCCGGTGTGGGAGGTCGCTGCCTCTGTTTTTTCTTCGGGCGATGTGGGATGAACTTGCAGTAAAAGTTGAAAGTACACTGCTGGAAAAAAAAATTCAGAACTACCTTTTGGTGGTTTTCAATTCACTCAAAATTTAGTATAGCAACAGTACATATGAAGTACGTGAAACAATTACATTTTCAGATTAATAGCACAACCAGTCCCAAGTATCAAGTAGGACCCAAGCGTAGTATGTAATGTGGCCCCCACAGAAGGCAATACAACCACTGTTTCCTGGCATGCAATTGATCATACAGGTGGTGAATACTGTCTTGGGATACATTATTCTATGCTGGCTAAACCTGTGAATGCAAATCCGCAAGAGTTGTTGATGAGTCACATGGGTCACTAGTCGTCCCGTCATGTCCCAAATGTGCTCAATTGGAGACAAGTCCAATGATCGTGCTGGCCAGGGATATTGCTGCACATCTTGCAGAGCACATTGTATTGCATGAGCAGTGTGTGGGCAGACATTATCTTGTTGGAACAGCACATCACCTTCCTTTTGCAAGAACTGCAGAAGAACGGGTCGAACAACATTCTGCACGTATTAAGTGCTGGTCATTGTTTCCTCTACAAACACCAATGGTGAACATGAGTTGTACATATTACAGCCCAGACCATAAAGCCTGGGGTGGGACCAGTGTGTCTTGAACCAATGTGCTTTACGTGAAGGTGCTCATCAGGTCTACGTTGTACGTATAAACGACCATCACTTACGTGCAGGTAGAATCTGCTTTCACGCACGCTGAACACCATGCTGCGCCATTCTATCACCCAGGTGATCCTCTGATGGCACCAGTTAAGCCATGCATGTCGATCCTATGCCATGAGTGGAAGATAAGTTAGAGGTATGCATGCTCATACTTTGCGGGAATTTGCGGGGAAAGGGGTGTGACCGATAAGGAGAAAGATAGCTATAGTCGGTTCACGACTGGAAGAAACTTTTGAAAATAAACCTTTGAAAAAACACCCTAGCCGTTAGCTACATGCATATAACATTACAAACAGCGGCGAGCGCGGATACAGTTATGCCGTTAGGTTGCCAGCACAAAGAGAGGAAATAGTTCTAAAGTTTTAACGTAATTGTTAATTTATCGCTTACAAATGGGTTTCGAAAAGACTT
>NQII01000085.1:1318138-1334890 GCA_002778355.1 Clitarchus hookeri
ATAGAGAGAGATAGATAGAGATATATATAGAGATAGATAGAGAGATATATAGAGAGATAGATAGAGAGATAGATAGAGAGACAGACACAGGCACGCACACGAAACATCTAATTTTTAATACTCACATTTTGGGTTTATATAATGAAATGTTTTTTGCTTGCATCACATATTCTTTTGTGTGAAATTCTCAAGATTAAAAACTTTACGCTTGTGGAATATCCATTAATAATATATACATTACTTTTATAATGGGTAAGTGCATGTACGAACACATGTACACACACACACACAGTGGAATGTAAACATTGCCATGTGACTTGCCACATGGCAATGTTTGTTTACCTTTGGCAGAAGGATACGAAATGGGCTTGAAAGTAGATCTTTAGCAGGGCTTCAAGAAAGTCTCTTCCAGTCATGAACAGACTATACATGCGCAGCCTGCCACACCCTGATGCCATTCTGAAAATGTTAGTCTCTGTATAATCAGTTGCGTGTTTGCCGATGCACGCAGAATATTTTTGTGACAGTTTGTTCACAACTGGGCCATCACTAATATCAGCTGCCGTTGGCTGGGCCATACCATCAGCTAAAGTGCGAGAATCTAGGGAGGCGAGCTGCCAGCACTTGTGGCGCTTACAGTAGTCTCACTGTCAGTAACTAGTTTCCAACAGTTTGTGTTGACACTTCTGGGGCCATGTTTGCTCTGATCTGTGCTGAGGTGACTGTATGGTTTGCCTGTGCTACTGCCCTTACAATGTGTAAATCTTGGCGGGCGTCTGTGCTGTGTGGACATCCAGAATCTTGTCCACGGGTGTGGGTAACATTCTCGAAAAGTATCATCCTGCCACTCAAAAGGCCACAATTTGATCCCTCTCTAACTCGCTCAGTTGGCTGTAGAAAGTATGTGTGCATCCCCATGGCATGCCATCTGCTTGCTCTACACTTCTGCACCACAATGAACCTTCTCGCAGCAGGCATTCTCATTTGAAGGGTCAACACAGATTGCACTCTGGTAGCTATGCCACTGCGCAATCTACTGGCAGATGATGTTGAAACTATAATCAGTACATCTACTGTCGCCCAGGTGGCATGTGCTAGCACCTGATTATAATAAACATTGTCCTTTCAGAGGTTTTGATTTTATTTTCTGGCAGAGTATTAAAAAGTGTAAGCTACAGAAACGTCTGTTATAATACCAATAGGTAATAGAATGCTTATCAGAAGAATCAACAAATTAAGCTGGATAAGTTTAAAATTGGCCAAACAACTGCAAGGCAATTGTAATGTATTTATAAGTCAACCAAACACAATACATTTTACATTATACATTTCAGTAATGGTTCATTATATGGACAACAGAAGTTGATACAAAAGTTGTTGCTTATGATAAAATCACAATGTGCCATGTGCAGAAACCTATCTATAAGAGCTTCCAAGTTTTGCCACAATACATGGTAGAGGAAGCTTTAATATTTACTAATTTTGGAAAATAACATGAATTACAATCTACAACTATACTACTACAATTTTTGCTTGATATTTTTTCTTTGTAGTTTCTATTTACACATACAAGTTGACAGAAGTTTGTTATCTTTGAAGAAAAAGTGAAATGCATAGTGATAAGAAATTATGTAGCTAGTGTAACATAATCTACATCACTTATTACTTAGTACAAAATTTACATACTACACATTATTAAGTACTACCGCTGTTGAAAAAATTCTAAAGAGTATTACACCACTGAACCTTATGATAACTAGCCTCGAGTAAAAAAGCTTTTCAGTTTACCATTATGTTACAAACATTAAAAATCCACATTCTAAATCTACAATACATTCCATACAAATAATTATATAAAACATGTGTATACATATGCTATTACAATACAGATACATATAAACTGCCATTCCTTGAAATTATGATAACCTGTTTACAACTAAATTTGAAACATCACCAACAACAGATTTAGTACTTTCCATGGGGAAAAAAAAACACACAGATAGTACATATAAGTTGCAAACAACTCGCTGCTAAATCCTAAACCCACAAAGCTACCGTGTTTTACAATCAAAAAAAGATTATTACTAATAGTGACTGAAAGTTTCACTTCTAAATTTGTGGCAATACAGTTAAAAGTAAATCACACTCTATTTTGGCACAACACATTGTACTCGAACAGACTTGCATGTTCTGCAGACCTATCTTACGAACTGCTACCTGAACAGTCAAATTTGCACTAGTAATAAGAAATTGTCTGAGGTTTTTTCTCCTTGTGATACTGATATATGTGAACACGCAGGCTGTTTCTATTCTTCATGATATGGCCACAGTGCATGCAGTTGAATGGTCCTCTCTGTTCTCCGTGCTCATTTTTAACGTGGTAGAGCAAGTTTGATCTGCTCTTGAATGGTTTGAGGCACATGGTGCACTGTACCAATGCTGCCTGCTGCAATTCTGTAACAAACATGTTTTGATTGGTTCAATGGCTTTCCTCCACATTATTATCTAACATTAATGAATGCTGATTTTCAGCTTTAAAAATGGAAGGATTTTTTTTGAGATAAGCAGAAAAACAATTTTAGGGGAAAAAAAAAAAAAAAAAAAAAAAGATGGCAGCACAGAAAGAACACAAACAGGCTTGAAATTTACAGGTGGAAGTAGTGAGTTGCGGTAAAAATAACACAAGCAATCAATAGGAAATAACTAGGGTTACCAACTGTTGCATATGGTACAGGAATTCCCATATCCTAGGGCTGAAAGAATTATCCCACATAAACAAAGGATGGGACAACAAATATCTCATAGACTACTTGAAATATAAACTGAATATTAATAAACACAGTGTCAGTAATTTACCACTTCCGCGATTACAAATACGTTTACTCTGATGTTCTAACCCAATGGCCATAGATAGTTACAACCAATACAGACAGGTGACATTCATCAACAAGTGCGTTCCTGGAAGTAGTGCTTGCTAAGATGTGTAAGTTACAGTATCTTTTCTTCCAGTGTGTTAGTGTCATCTGTTTCAAAGCCGGTTAAATAAGATTTTCCTATTACATTGAATTACAACTATGGTTGCGCAAAATATTTTGTTGTTTTGTATAGTCAGAGAAAATGGTGATTGACGTATAATAGGACCTATCGAATTTTGCATGTTACAAATAGTATTTGTAAATCGGTTGGTTTTATTTTATAACAGAGAATCAGACTATATTAGAATACTGGAAACCCAGATTAACTGGGTACCTGAGACCAAAACATAGTTATGTACTTGCTTATTGCTTTTACTCATTACAGTGGCTTCTCTATTTACCATTTTACAGGAGACTGTCAAAAATTTCCGTATATCCAGGATTTCATTACGTGAGGAATTGACATGTACATCAATAAAATACCACTTCTAACCTTATTAAACTTCATGTTGGATATAAGATCTGAAGATGCCCACCACTTGAAGTCGACTGTTGGATTGCTCCTGCAACAATTTTTTGTTTAACTATACACATTATAAAACTCAATGTCTCTCTTTCTGTCTGTTAGTGCGCTTATCACTCGAGAACCACTTATCCAATTTACGTATTTTTTTTAATTCATAGCTATGTTCTCTAATCAGGTTTTTTGTATATATTTTGTTACGTAAAGTAACATAAGGAATAAGCAGTGACCATAATAGTGAATCAAGTCTGAAAAAAGTTTTCCGCCAGCGCACTCTCTTGCAATACGCTGTCTAAACCGTTAAAGATGGAACAATATCATTTAGTAAAGAATTGTGTAGAATAAAAACACCTAAAAAAACCCTGCAGTAGCATATATCTATCTATAACAGAGAAATACTAATAAGTGTTTTTACCATTTAATTTCTCAACAAATAAATACATAAAATTTAAGCTCTTGTTTTCCAATTAAAAACATAATATTTATCAAAGAAAAAAAGGGTTATTAAAACTGTTTAATGATGATAACAAATGTTCTATACAGCATACAATTCAAGCCTATACTTTAAGAGATATCAAAAGTTTTGTGAAAAAGTAATTTTTCGCGAGTTGGTTGACTGTACATAGACGGGGAGAGCCATGGCNTAATACGAGTGGGGTGCGCTCGGCCGGCACTCAGTCGGCTCGCGTCGTTAGTAACAAACTAATCACGTTCAAGCATGTGTATGTGTATTTATTGCGAGTTCACTGCAAATTTTGATTTCGATTATTTGCCTTTTTATAAAAAAAAACTAAACAATAATTTTGTAGTCCACGCGAGCGGAGCCGCGGGCACAGCTAGTTCTTATATAACTTACTAGTAAACCAGCTCGGCTTCGCCCGGGTAAAATTGAGTTTTGCAGTGATACACTAATAAATAAATTGGGAAAAGACAATTCATTTAAGTGAAAACAGAATTATAAAATTATACTAGTTGGGCTAGGTTTTTAACTGATTACGGCAACCCAAAAGGAAGGAAATATTTTTTACCCGATAGCCAAGCAGTAGGGTATTGTTTTTGGAATGTATCTATGCAACTATTGCGTAGTTACCACATTTCCGCTTTCCAGCGTCGATGTATGAAAATCAAAACGTGAGTTTCATCAAGTTGTAGCTTTAGAAATAAGTGTACGTCGGTACTACTTTTTGCGCTTGGCTGAGGGATCTTAATCAATCACCAAAGTTAAGCAACGTTCCCAGCGGCACACATTTGGATGGGTGACCGTTTAATGTCTTAACATCTGAGCGCTTCCGGGCTTCGGAGGGCACGTTAAATATTTGGTCACAGTTGTTATCAATTGATAGCAGTCGTTAAGCAATTTCAGAGGTCCTTGGGTGGCCTGATAAATTCTCACACCAGAGGAAAAAAAAATTACGGTCACGTTCCCAGCCTTTGCAGAATTAGGTTTTGTTGTTATTTCACAGGAACCGTACAATTTTCCGCTATAAAAAGTATCCTATGTCCTATTCCAGGACCTAAAGTACCTACATACCAAATTTCATCAAAATCCGTTCAGCCGTTATGGCACTGAGTGGTAACAAACATACACACAGACTTTCGCATTTATAATATTAGTAGGATAGCATTTTATTTTATTTGAGAAGTTAAAATTTTCTTTATTATCCTTTGAACTATATAGATATTTTACTTGTACTTTAATTAATAGTTTGAAACGAATAAAAAAAAAGTTGCCTTGTTGCTTGCTTGTAGGCAAATAGGCACAGGCCATTGGCAGTTTTTTCTCTCAACTTGCGCAAGTAAACAAATACAGTTAGATTTAACCTGGTCTTAAACAAAATCATAAAATAAACTACTAACCTTTCAAGTTTTTATTGAGCGTTCTAACATTTAGTGAAGAATAATTATATGTGATTGTTTTGTTTTATTGTTTGTTTACATTCGTTTACATTAGGTTGTTTATGTAATGACTTTTAACTACATACATATTTAGGCCTTTCACTAATTCAAATTATATTACCTGGCAATGGCTTCTGAAAATATTTTCTAGATCATCAGGAACAGACATGATTTAAACATGCTAGCAGATATTGAAACAGAGCAGACAAAATTGCAGCAATTAATAGAAATAAATGGATGTTATCATTACGGGTCAGTTGATGAAGAAGGCATCTTTTATGATTACTGTAACAGATGGTTTCACTATTCTTGTGCCAGAGTTAATGTCAATGTTGTTCCTGAGGGTGACTGGAAGTGTTTTCATTGTTATGTTCAGGGAAAGCTGGATAAAGCAAAACAGCTTGCTGTTGTATTTCAGGAATGAGTGGAACAGAAAGAGAGAGAACTAGAAATAATATAAAATGAAATTGAACACTGAAAAACAGAGCACTCAACAGCAGTAACAAGGGAGAATAGTGAGTTACTCCGAGACATCTGTTCATCCTCAGAATTGCCAGCCTCCCAATAAACCAGTAGTAATTACAGAGTCTTGACAAGTAAGTGTAGGAAAAAGAAAAAAACCAGTGATTCATTCCCACCACTTGTCAGTTCACAGGTCCTCGAGACATCATCATCTTGTAGCAACAGCTTTGCTGTCCTCGCAGACCTGCATGAAGAAGAAGTTGAGGTCATCCCCCTCCCAGTGCCCAACAACCCAGCAAGGGTCAAGAGGAAAGTGCTGATCCTTGGAAGCCTAGGAGNAGTCATGCGAGAGGCCTAGGAGAGCGCATCAAAGACAAAATGGGTGACGGTTATGGCATTATCATGTTTTGTAAACCTAATGCAGGCCTTGGCAATGTGGCAGAAGATGTAAGTAGCTAAAGTAAAGATTTTTGCAAGTCAGAACAGGTTGTTTTTGTTGGGGGAATATGCAACAGCATTGACCGGGACAAAAACTATATTCAGTTGGAGGAGATATCAGCAACATTGCCAGGGCCACCAGTAACACCAATGTGTTGGTCTGTGAATAATTGCAACGGCATGACATGCCTTTCTTACAAAGGAAGGTGCATACAGTTAATGCTGCCCTGCAGCGCTTTGCAAGGACTCAGCCACATTGGTGTGATTGGACTAGAGGAAATAACCAGGGCTGACCATACGAGACATGGTCTGCATCTAAGTTGTGCTGGCAAGGGGAAACTCGCTGACCTCATTGCCGGTAGGATTCTTACAGACCATGGTTCTATTAAAATAATAAAAAATCCAGGTAATCATTGGAAACCGTAGAAATTTTTTAGGCTAAAGAAGTCTATGCCCATAAGGCCTAATTCATGTAACAAAGAAATTTTACTTTCACACTCAATACCAAAAACATTCAATAATTGTTTGAATATTAAAAAACCCACAATAATTAATGAAAATCATTTGTATTTATTCCATTAGAATATTATAGGTTTCACAAGCAAAATTGATGAACTTTCCTTGCGCTTGGACAAATTATCCGCAGAACGTAACTTGGATGTACAAATATTATGTTTAACAGAAACACATTTAACTGAATTCTCTGCTAAGCAAATTAAAATTCCTGGTTATTCCCTCTGTTCTACTTAGAAATAACATGACTAAGGGCGGTACCTGTATTTTGATTAAAAATAATGTAAGTTTTAAAAATGACATGCATTTACTATGCAATTGATAACATTTTCTTTGAAAGTAACGCAGTTGCAGAATGCCTCTGTCTCGCAGTAATAAATGGGTAATCGGATCATCGTGCACAAATATTAATTTAATTATGTCTTCCATAAAAATACCTTCCAAAAGCATTTCCTATAAGAAAATACAAAACTTTTCGCTGGAAAATGTCTTACTATTCAAATGTGAGCTTAGCAGGGAGCAATGGTCAACATTGTACACTTGTACCAAAGTCAATGATAAATTAAACTATTTTCTTAACAAAGTTCTCCATTGTTTTGAAAAATGTTTCCCATCCAAACTAACCATAATAATATAAATCCAAAGAAAAATTATGGCTCACCAAACGAATAAAAATTTCCTGTGAAAACAAAAGAAAACTGTACGAGGCCGTAAGAACCAGCAACAGCCCCGACACAATGAATCACTACAGAAAATACTGCAAAATTTTGAGTAAAGTCATAAAATATGCAAAAAAGAATTCTTTCTGTAATCTCATTTAGAATTCTCAAAACAAAACAAAAACTACATGGAATATTATAAGAAACACAACAGGAAGAACAACAGAGCCATGTCCGGTTGTAAACCTAAAAGTAAACAACTGTATATCCTCGGACCCTAAATTAGTCGCAGATACATTAAAGTCTTATCTTACTACTTAAATGTCGTAGAAAACACGATTAACAAAAATATTAAACAAGATATAAAACATATTTGTACACTCCAGGTTACTGAATACCCTGCTATATTCTTTTACATATACAACTCAAAAAGAAGTGGAGAAAACAAGCAATTCTTTGCAACCAAAATTATCAAGTGGCTATGACGGCATTAGCTGTAGGGTATTAAAGCAATGTGCTTTTGAATTCAGTGTTCCATTAAGCCATATTAGTAATGCTATCTTCAATACACGATTGTTTCCAGACACACTCAAATGAGCTATGGTAACACCATTGTATAGGAAAGGTGGCAAGATCGAAGTAACCAATTATAAACCTATCTCACTTCTTACCTCCTTTTCAAAAGTAATTGAAAAAAATTATTTACAGGAGATTGCTGCAACATTTTGAGAATCACAAAATTTTATCAAATTTTCTGTTTGGCTTTAGGAAAAACACCTCAACAAATGATGCTATTTTCAAACTAACAAATTGCATTCTTAACGCACTTGATAAAAAATATGCCATCTAATGGAATATTTTGCGACCTCACTAAAGCATTTGACTGTGTAAATCACAACATACTTATAGAAAAATTAAAGTTTTATGGAGTCTCAGGTACACCCAATAAACTAATAAGCTCATACCTTACAAACAGACAAGTGCGGATCAAAGAAAAAACTACTTCATTCTACTCAGAACCACGAAAAATAAAGCATGGGGTCCCACAAGGCTCAATATTAGGCCCCCTACTCTTCCTAGTTTATATAAATGACCTCCCATGTGCCTTAACGCCAGGCACTACTCCAATTTTATATTTGCAGATTACACTAGCAACTTAGTCTCTAGAGACTCAGTAAATGATCTTATACAAAAAAACAGACACAACATTTACAGAGCTAAATGCATGATTTACTGCAAACAAATTAAATCTCAAACTTGATAAAACATATCTTATGAATTTCCTCACAAAGAACAGGAAAAACATTCATTGACATGTTAGCAGTAACAGAGACAAAATTAATGAATCAGCAGTGACTAAGTTTCTTGGCTTAAAAGTAGACAATTAACTAAACTGGAAATTTCACATTGCGTATATTTTACCTAAACTAAGTTCAGCCTGTTTCGCTCTACAAAGTGTTGCAGAGGTCTTGAACAAAAATACAACAAAAATGGTATATTTTGCTTATTTTCATTCCATCATGTGTTGTGGTATAATTTTTTGGGATAATTCCACTGACCGTAAAAAGTGTTTCACATGCAAAAGAGAGCTGTAAGAATAATCAATGGCAAAAGATCAGTACTCATATTCGTGTCCAAAAAAAGGCATGTATTTCAGAAAAATGAGTTCTTTCTTAAGCATGACACAAGAATAAAAAAACATTTACACATGGCTTCAGCTAACTTAAAACTAGTCCAGAAAGGGCCGTCATACCCTGGCAGCGAACTTTTCAATAAATTACTACAACACCTTCAAGAAATTTGCTTCTCTAACAAACAACGTTAAAAAACAATTGAAATAATTTTTTATTGAATGTGTGTAGTGAATATTATAGCGTAGATGAATATCTAAACTACAAAAATTAATATGTATAACATGTTTAACTGTATAACATTTCATTGTACACATTTGTTGTTCTGGTTTTTCTCGTACACTTTTTCTTCTGTTTCAGTAACACGATGACGCCCTACAGCATGTTAGAAGAAGATTAATCACATTATGAAGAAAATATATAATGTGTGTACGTGCAATCTGACATATATATCTCTCTCTCTGTGTGTGTGTGTGTCCATCCGTCAAGTGTATAAACTTTGTATACTGTTGACCCATCTCCGCCCCACAGTTGAGCGCCAAATAACATGACGCTACACCACTGTGGAATACAGGATAACTTATAGTGTCGTAGTTAATTCCTCCACGCATAGACTATAATGTGCCTAGAAGGTTAAAGGTTTTTCAATAAGGTAGTCTTTTGATGTTTCACTTAACTGGATAATTATATTGTCTCGAGTTTGAACAAAAACAACACACAGCAACACTTCCAAGGTGTGGTACTCTAATTTGGCTACTCGTATTAACTGGGGCGACTTCGTGGTGGAGGGGGGGGGGCTTCTCTGGACGGCGACTTGATACTTAACTACTCTGCTGTTGTATGCTGTCAGCTGGGGATGAGCTCCGTCGATCTGGGCAGCCTTGGCAAAGGCCCGCGTATGTTGTCGTCTCCCCTGGACTGCTCTACTGACGTACTGACATGGCCAGGGGTCCGATCCCCCGGCCAAACGCTCTCTGCGCGACTGCTTCCTCGAACTCTGCGTGCTAATAATTGACTGACCACTGTCTCTGCGTGGTAATAATTGACATACTCCCACCTGCCCCGCAAGGAGGCTTATATGCTCTCTAGCTTCCTTCCCTAATTGTCGGCACATGTCGCCTTGTTGGGGGAGGGGGTGGTGGGACGAAAACAGAACAATGCCTTTCACAAAATGTGCCCTGGTTCCTGAAGGTTGGGGGTCGGGGGGAAGGTGGCACCTTGCCCCTAGCTTACTCTTTCAGCTATTTCTCCGCGGTGCGTGTCCACATTGTCCCGGGGGTGTTTCCAGCTTGTCAGCTGTTTCTCGGTGTGTATTTTCTGATTTCCGGCGAAATACACATGATTATTTTGTGATAGCTCAACGCTCAACAGATCTCACGGGCTCGCTAGAGGCGTAGGGGGTGAAGGTGGGTGGGGGGTGGCATTGACACGCATCAGCGACATGTGTACGGCTTGTGGCGCATGGTTGCCTCTGCTTGACCTTCCTCTGCTGGGACGACGGCTGCCACGTGTCTCTCTAAGTCCCTACCCTGGTTATGCTGNGTTGTGGGACAGCGCCGCTCTAATACTCCTAATGCGTCACATGTCACTGTAATTTGACTTGTCCAATATCATTGTACAGCTATGTATTGAAAAAATATCTTACGGATGCAATAGAACAAACAAACTTAATGAGAGTTGTACATTTCCGTGAGTGAAGTTTAACTAATAAACACAATAAAATGGGATTTTTGAAAAATTATTACTGAATTAGTATAACTGTAAATAATACATAAAACATTTCACCATAACTTATATAAATAAAATATATAATATCCAAAGTACTGTCAATAACTGATTGTAAGCAGATACCAAATGCGGGCTGACACCAAACTTTCAAACCCTCTGAAAAAGAAAATAACATGACACTGAATGCAAGCAGAATCTTGAATGTCCCGCACACACTCAATTAGCTGAGAGCACATGGAGAGGTATCAATACGGCAGTGTGTCCATGGCAGGAGAGACAGAAAGGGAAGCTTCTGTAGTGGGAGGAGTGAAACAATCTACCCATTCAAAGGCTTCTTTCTCTTCAAAACCATTCAGCAACAAGGAGGAGGGTACGAGGACGCCACGTTCGTTGCTAGGCAACTAGCTATCACCGTACCAGCCATGTACGGGGAGGTAATAAGGTCATGGTTGGACTCTGCCAATTGTCACTGAGGAACACCCGAAGCTTACTCAATCCAGGCTGCTTATCTACACTGTTGGTGATGCTGGGCGTGCATGGCAAATGTCTGCCTTTTGAAGTAATAATAATAATACTTTACTAAAAAAATTGTGGATTTTAAATAAAATTAATAAATAAGGTGATTAAAATTTATTTACGGTCTTAATTAATTATTCAAAACCATGTCCTCTGATTTTTCCATACACTTGAGACTGTCACGAGTTATGTGGCACTCAGGCTCGGTGCATACATTATTTGGCGACAAAAGGTGTCGAATGAACCCTACCAGATTATCAGNTAAATAATTAACCCCCCCCCCCCAACTCTCTCTGCAAGAAGCCAATGAAAATAAAATTAACGCTTGGCAATACTTACATGTCACTCAATGTTCAAACAATTTTTGGCGACAAGGAGATATCAAACATATGCTTTTGGGAGTACAATTTTATTCAGAAGATGCTGCCTATTAAGTTAAATTAATGTTTTGTTTAGAAATAATGTTGGTTTTATATCAAATACGATTAAACACAAACTTTACCGGAAAAATGTCTTACACGCAAAAGAAAACATCATTGCAAAAAATAATTACTGGTTAAATTTATTACATATCATTTTCAGGCGACACAATTCACTTTGAAATACTAAACTGATGATAAGTGAAACTATTTTGAGCAAAGGATAATCTTGATAAAATTTCTGCAATCTAGGATAGAGCCGGAATCGTGTAAGAATGGCATAGTGCCGTAGCGGATTACCACTGCATACTCAGTGTCTGCCATGACCTTGTTAGACGTCAGACTCAGCAGAGTACTTGACCACTTTGTGGTGCAGTACATTTGAGAAGATAACTGTGCACCATTAAGAACTGAGATAAAAAAATTGTGATTTTTGTAAAGGTTTTTCATACTGCCCCAGGAATAGATAAAATCCTTTTAAGTATTTATTATGAATGGGACTTTGTACCTTCATTGGAGAGCTCAGGGAAATAGTTCATTGTGCACAGCAGCTATAGCTTTCCATTAATTTTAATTGTGGAAGACATTTTGAAATTTCCTTGGTAATCAATAATTAATTTATATTCAATACTGTTTCTACATACATCAACTGAAGTCATTTTTAATTAGGTACTTTTTGGAGGACTAAATTTTCTCTGTTACCAAATATGCAAAATTCATATACTGCTTATATTGCTGGTTAGTAATTACTTTCAAGTTTGTATTGTTCATTTCATTTAAGTGGTGTAAAATTTGACGTGTGACCAACCTATATAGTATATAAACAGTAAATTCTCTCATTTGCAAAGTATTGTATCAGCTGATAAATTGCTGCGGGATGTATGTTGTTAAGTTGCCGATTTTGACGATTGCTTTAGAAGAAAATAATACTGCCCTAGAAGTTGTAATTTAAAATTTTAATTATACTTGCAACATTTATAGTCTCAATTATGTTTTTAAAGCGATATTCAATTTTTTTTGGCTTTTAGTGAATTGACTATAAAAACCTGTTTAGCAATTATGACGGTGAATGTCGACACTAACAAACAGTGAAACGTTTCCAGCCATGTTTCCAGCCCGGTGAACTCCATTGTTCATATTTTCTTATCGTGTTTATACGAGTACCTTTTTGGTGTTGTCAAAATGTTTTATAGGTAATTAATTTTTTTAAATTTGCTTTTGTTAAGCAAAGTTGGTTGTACGTGCCGTTTTAGTGCGTTTTTTTTTAGTGAAATGTACTATTATCGGCACGTGTTTACAGCTTTGTAAAATGGCTCGTTCCGCCATTTTCCTTAACCACCATCCGCAATGAAGCGACACAAATATAATTTACGTTTCTAAGTTTAACTTTGTTGGTTTCAGGAAACGTGTGAAACGTTAATTTTACTGAATAATTCTGCAAATAAACTATTTAATGTCTGTGACGAACAAACTTGATTTTAGTGAAATAATCATGCAAGAATTTCCATTGAAAAACACGTGTTTACGAGGTTGCGAATTACAAAAAAGTAAGATAATGTGTTTTGCAAATAACGTATTTCCAACCCGTTACTATAATATTTGAATTGCACGTAGCCTGAAAAAGCAGCACTTTCAACTCTTTTGTAGTACGTAAATAATATTTGTTTATTTGGCCTATATCGTAAATCCAACAAGTGTAAGAATAACTTTGGTCAAAGTGTGTGTTTATTGGCACTTCTGTATGAACAGCGACATATATATCACGTTCTGTCTTTTCACTGAAGTTAAAACTTTTCAAGTTATAATATTTTGAATGCAATTTCCATATGAGCAAAATTTTTATACTACTCCATCAAAACAATATGCAACTCAAAATGACACGCACTTGTAAGGTAAGAACTGTCAGAATTTACCCCACTTGCATGAAATGGACAATAGTTACATTTAGGGAAGGTCCTTTAAAAATAGATTTCTGTGTAAGTTGAATTTAATGGAGTCAATATACACTTCACAGCATCTGAATGTATAGTAATGATTTATTCTGATGTTTAATATAAATGTGGTATTAAGTAAAAGTGGACTGAAAGCAGTGAAGTGTTAACCTATAATAAAAATTAAAAATGTGATACAAAACACATTTTACACATAATAATTCATAACATTTACTTTGCCACTATATGTTCACTAGTCATTCATTATGGTATTTCTTATATGCCAAATATTTTTATACTGTTATGAACAGCAATGAACTGACAACCAAATGGTTCTTAACTTCATCATTATCAGAAAGCCCTGTCACCTGTATTCTTTTTGTGGATAATCTCTGGACTTAAATAAAATACCAAATAATTTGCATTAATATTTCACAAAGGTAACTGCAATTTACTCACAGCTTTAAAAAAAAGAAGTTGAACTTAGATTTTTTGTTCACACTATAGATTTCAATGTAACTTCCCTCACACTGACTTTATCTCAGTGCAGTGATAATTCAATGTGGGTAAATCTCAATACACAGTAACTGCAACTTTATACTAGAAAAGAGAAATGGTTTCTGTGTAAAATGAAGCCTGAGGCAAGAGCACACCTATATTTTGTCTGTGAAAATATTAACATATTATACAGGCCTATTCAAAGCAATGGTGCAAAAATAAGACAAATTGTATTATTGAATGCACTGATGCACAACTGTCCTGGCATAGACAGAAGAAGTCTCAAAGTTTGACATGTATTAAAGGGGTTCACTGTGGGTGCCACTAATTACACACCACACATCTAGACTATAATTTAGTTCATTCCAGGTGTGATCCAACATATCACTGAATATAAATTCCACTACAACAGAGATGTGTTGTTTCAGCTCCTCCAGTTGCTGTTGTGGCAGTGAGGACATATACAGATCCTTGATGTAACTTCAAAAAAAGAAGTCAGAAAGAAGTCACAGGACACTGTGTTTGGCCATCATGGATGCCACTGCACCGCTGTCAAATCTTCCTTTCCAACATGGCTAATTGAATGTTCCAGCTGGATGGTATTCAAGTATTAGTAAACATTCCTAAGGAAATGTGGAGGAGTGAGTACCATCTTGTTAAAAATTGCGTTGGAAAAATCTTCCTCCAGCTGCGGTGTAAGCTAATTTTTACGTCCAGGTAGACATGGCCTACGGTAGCCTGCAATGAACTGGACCATAATTTTGCATCTGCTCATTGCACAACACACATTCACTTCTGGCTAGTCTCTTGAATGCTCCATTATGCTATGAGTTTTCTGTGCTCTAGATCCTGAAATTAAGGTAACTTTATGTTTATGGTGATGCGGAAAGTGGCTTCACTGCTGAACACAGGGCAGACAGAGAATCTACTGTCTGGTAAATGGCCCTGCACTTCAAACACAAATATTACAGCATTTTGGCTTATACTCAAGTTTTGGTATGTCTACAAGAGGCAATGTGTTTGGCTTATAGGAAATATATTTCCATAAGGTTTGCCATACTATGGGCACCTGCAGCTTCGAACTAAACTAGCCTGCAATGACAATTTCTTTGGGCTCCTTGAATACATGGTTCAGAACCTGTCCACATTATTATTCAAAGTCTGCGGGTGAAAAGCATGTTTTCCATATCCTAAATAGTAAGTGATATCAAATTGCATCATCCAACATGCAGAAAAGTTCCTACGCAGTGTATGCTTACCAAATTTGGTCTGAAAATATTATTTCACAATAACAACAGCCTGTGTTCATACAAATTTCATCATGCCAAATGCCTTCTTCTACTTTGAAGCTGCCATCTTAAAAAAGTAGGTGTTAGCAGCAGTTACCACACCCACACAAGAACTTACTGCAGTTCAACTTTGTTTTAATAAATAACTGCTATGTTACAATTGATACCACTTGCAATACAGGCATTCAGTTTTGCACCATTACATTTGAATAACCTAGCATTTTCTTCTGTTTACAATTGGCTGTTAATTCTTTTTATTTGATTTCTTGATTGATTGCTTTTTTTGATTCCTTTGCAAAGTATAAGATGGACACTGAAGTATTAAGTGTTAATGCATATCTACAAAAAATAAAAATGGTGGCACTTAATGAAAACCATGCATAATGAGTAGTTTTAAACAACAAACAGTGAAATGCCACAAAAATTACAAATACCAATAGTCAAAAAAAAATTGAAATCTATAGCATCATGCCAGACTTAAACACAAATTGCATTTGTCAATAACTACTAACAATGGCAGAACTGAGTTAGTATTACAATAAATAAATTAAAAAAAAAAAAACCTTTTCTGATGGATAACAAGAAGTAGCCTAAGACCCTAGTGGAGCTGATGATTTATTCTTCTTGTGGTAGATGTAAGTGTGAACACGCAAGCTGTTCTTGTTCTTGACTATCTTGTTACACTGAGAGCACTGGAATGGGCCGCGGTCATCACCATGCATATTCTTCACGTGAATTAGCATGTTGTATCTGTTGACAAACTGCTTGTGGCAGAATGGACACCACGAGGGGCTCAGGGCACTCCCTGCAAGGGATTGTACACACATTACATAAAACCCCAAATTTCAACAGGAAGATCACAAAATAAATACACACTACTACAGCATTACTTCTACTGCATGTGATGCAACCTCTACAACATGCATTACACAAAACGATCCCGATTGATGGCTCGACAAAAGGTAAAATTTTGACCACTGCAACACATTTCATGCAACTGCATCATTTTCACTATTGTCAATAAACTGTGTACAAAAACTGAGAGCAATATTATTATCCCTGAAAACATCACAGGACTTTTCTTTTGTGAAACTTGGAGAGTGTAGAGCAGAAAGGTTACCTCTGGTCCTCCCTCAGCCACCCACTCAAACCCCTTCCAACTGAGTTTCTGGACATACTGTGCTCAGAATATGGTTTCTATTGTCATTTTTACAATTTCCACCTGTTTGCAAACCATGCCCATTGGTGGGAGTTAACTAGTGCACCAAGAAAGGCAAAGAGCAGTGGAATGGCCCGTATTAAATTTTGATGGTGAATGATGATGCCTTAAAATT
>NQII01000085.1:1334910-1460037 GCA_002778355.1 Clitarchus hookeri
AGTGTAAAATTCTTTCGTGTTTGTGAAGCTTTGGGACAGCTTCGTATTATTTTTATCGTGTTTCAAGTTTAAAGCCGTGGTGGCTCGTTTCCCGTGTTTATCAGACAGACGTGTGCATTTGTAGGTTAAGGGGCGGACGTCTGCGTGTTAAGTTTTTATCAGGAGTCCTGGTTACAGTTTTCGTTTCGAACTCTGGAGTTTTTGAAACCTCAGTATTAGTTCGTTCCTTCAGCGCAGTTTCACTGCGTCATCCAAATTTTATAAGAAACGAGAGGTTAAATTATCGGGATGTTGAATGCGTCGACAGTTATAGTTCCCCAGCGCAGTTTTAATATGTCAACAAGTTTTTGTGGACGGCGAGGTTAGTTTATGTTGACGGCGCGGCAGTTACGATAACGTCGTGTTGAGCGCGAGCCACGTGCAGTTTTAGATGACGCTGCTGGCAGATGCCGTGGCCAGGCCGTTATCACAGGAGAGGGGGGATAGGCAGTAGGATATAGGCATCTAGCTATCGCCCTCGAGGGCAGTCGCAGTCTTATTGGTTGGCAGTCTTAGTCAGTAGNTTGAGAGTCGTCAGAGGGAGTTACTTCACGTCGCCCGTGAGGGCAGGTCAGCGCGGTCGAGAAGTATCATGCAATGCTAGCCTAGGCCGCGTTCGGGCAGGATTAGAACCCCCACATCGGCCACTAGACTGTAGTACTTCATTTCTCAGCCGGTGTGGGAGGTAGCAGCAGATATTCTTTATTCGGGCGAATATTTATGAGACGTTTAACATAAACGGTAAACCACTGTGACGCTGGTTTTTGTACATTTATCTGTAAGGTTAGTACTCTGCATACTGGACATTCGTATGTGAACTGTGTCATTCAAAGAATAAATAAAGTATATAACAAACAAACTTCGAACTTGAACTTTCTTTCATAATCAACGCACATCCAATGGTACTGAGTCTCGTGTTTCTACCCCGAGCAAGCCGAGGCAAGTAAACAGTCGACAGTGTAAGCGGCGAAAAGTTACAAGATGGCGCCTAACCTTTGAGGCTGCTATTTTATTAAAGATACGCTGTAACTNAAATTCAAGTTGCATAAATAAAAACAAGCCAGGAAATGGTAGGTATATTTTATTATAAGATTTTCTTGGTCATAACCCTTTTAGTGGTTCCGGTGTACCAGTGTTATTTTTCTTCTGTTATGCTCTTAAGTTATAACATTTTGGAATCAGGCCGTGTAGTTCTTATTCAATTTATTTCAAGTAACGCTGCATGACCAACATCCAAAACTTACAAACTTCTCTATAGGTACTCTCTTGGCAAGTATTCAACAAACTGTAGGGTACATGGTTACACCAGTACTGCTTTTAAAATGTTTTAATTAATATTGTACACATATTAGTTTTTAAATTAAAATTGTCAACATTTCTTTCTGACAGGTAAATGTATGTTTTATTTGCTAGCAAATGGTGCTCAAAAGAAGCAGCAACTTCAGTTCTGCCAGTTAATTAGGCTGACACTCATAACTGGTACATCACTTTATGATTTGCTGTGTTTATTATTTAGCTAATTTTCTCAGTTCTAAAATAATTTCAAATAACTGAGAAAGTTGGGAATTACTAAGTGTCTGTACCCACATACAAAGTACATTTACTCTTAAATTAGCTGTGTAAATTTTGTTCCTAAACCATACAAGTGTATGGCAGACACTAACCCTACAATAACTGTAAAACTATGGTATGGCCTCAACAATATAAACAAGTGAGTGTCAGTATATCTTTGAAAGTGTTCTTACAGTTCCAAAGTCTTTAAAGATTCCTGTATAACTTTTTCAGCCATTGTATTAATGTAGACATACCTTACAACTTATTGCATTATTTCTCTCATTGCTGTACATACCATAAACTAGGTATTATTACAGATGCCAACAATCTTGGATACCACAATCACATGACAGAAATACTACATTTACATACTTACTACACACCTTGGCAGATTCCTTCCCGATCCTTGTTTCTCTGAGCAAATTGCTTGGGCTTTACTGACCTCGCTGTCAACAAGCTATTATGTTCTACCTACCAACCAACCAACTTACTACCTATCTACCTCCTCAAATTTTTAGCATAAGCTAAGGACCCAAATAATTTTAGATTAGACAGATCTGGCCTTTCTTTATACCACAGTTCTGCAGGAGTTGAGTCAACAGCAACAGATGGGCCTCTGTCCAGTAAATAAGTTGCAGTGCGCAAAGCCTCTCCCCACAATTCCTTTTCTAGTCCTGAATCGAAGAGGAGTGCTCCAGTTATTATCGTCCTGTAAGTCTCTCTGCTCGCCCATTTGGCTGTAGAGTTGCTGTAGGTGTATAGTCCATCTTTATGCCCTTTTCTCATCACCAATCAGTGAGCTCGTTGGCAATATATCCACCTTCCATGTCACAACAAATTTTCTGAACATGCAAATTCCAATTTGAATAAACCTCAGCGATATAACTTACAGAGGCATCACAGACATCTGATTTAATTCTGTTCCAGGGAAAAATGTATACAGTCATCCAAATAAACAGCTAGCCAGATTCTTCATGCTTTCAAAATTTTAATATCCCAACTTTTTATGCTTACCAATATATCAAATAATTTTAGAAGTTAACTCAAAAAATGGCAGTTTATAGAGTTACAGAAATCTATTACGCAGCATGTAATTTAGGTTTTCTATGCTCCAAACTGAAATTTATACAAGAATAAAAATTTCTTAACAGAGATGCCTAAAGGACTTACCCCTCTTAAGTTGAAGACATTTCACCTCTGCATACACACATGCACAGCTTGTGAAAATGATAAGTTAAATAAGTCTTTTTCCAGTACCACCATCCTCCTAGAATGTTCCTAGATTACAGCTTCAGAGATGGCTCATCTCCTGCCGTTTCAGAACGCAACATTTGTAGTTTGTTTTTCCTAAGCATACTTTCATTCTGCAAACAGAGAGGCTCAGATGCCCCAGCAACTTTATAGCTGGGAAGGGGAAGAAGGAAAGAGGCCAGAATTGTTTACACTTAGCCATGGATTTTGGGGTAGGGTGGGAAGGAGGAGAAGAGATATATATTACAGAAACACAGAAAAATACAGCATAAGTTGCTGTGTCTTATTAAAAAACTCTTGTAGCTCTGCCACTTTTTTTGTGTATTTCAGTTTGCAACTGACACATCTCTCACCTTCCTCACTATCACATTTTTCAATTTTTACATTAGAAACAAAATCTAGACACAAGCCTGCATACATTGTTTGTCCATAAGCACGACTTCTGTGATATAGATATTTATGTATACATGTATAGATACGTATCTTACTTACACTATACACATTTTATAATAATGTGTGTGTTTGATGAGCTTAGCTTTGGCTGCGCCTAGCTCTGGACGAGCGTTAGCTTAGGTAGGCAGCTCAGCCCGCTATCCAGCTGTGCATGACATCACCGGGCAAGCATGGCCCAGTGATGATGATTGACACTACATTTCCTGCCTGTTAGGCTGGTTTCTATCCACATATACCCTTACACCACTCTGTTGGTGATACAAAGAGTTAAAGTACATGTGCAGTGCTACTGAGGGTATTTTGTTGGTTGTTGGTTGTTTGCTCAGCCAACATTCTAGCTGCAGCAGTTCTGTCGGCATCTGAATATAATAGTAACCATATTTGTAAGGTAGAATGTAGGACAGGCATTTGGATGTGGTGTCAGAAAATAAATTGGGGATAACATTGCAGCAAACTTCTGGAATTTAAATCATAATGACAACAGTTAGCTACTTGCTCCAACCACCTGTGGGATGCTCGACTGGCTGTGCCTCAAGGTCGGTTAGTAAAGATACTTATTGGCAGGTACTGGTACTGTTGGCACTAGACTTGCAATTCCACAACCTACCATAATGGTACCCTGCTAATGAACTTGCATACTGATCAGTGCATGTCAGCGAGTAGTGCACATCACAGGGAGTAGGTGAATGGGCATCTGACCCCATCACTTGGGGGAGCATGGGTGAGGGGGTTGAACCTTGCAGGAAGTGCTAGTGTTAAGCAATGCATACCACTGCAGACTTGCAGCACGTTCTGTGATGAGATTCCTTGAAGAATTGGGATAAACTAGGTATTCTTGCCAACCCATATTATCCCCTTCTCCTTTTATAGGTTCCAAGGGGAAGGAGTCCCAGGTGCATGGGGATGCACTAGGTGATTTACTAATAATTTTATGCATTAATTCTTTTAGAATGGGGAATTGAGCAGTAACAATACACAATGATCTTGGTCCACGTTAAATTTGCCAATTAATATTCCATTAGTGGAAAACCAATAAACATCTGGGAGATAAAATAAAATTAAACATCAGAGTGCCAATACTAATTATTTCAATGAAATAATTTGACTACAGAGAGATGGCTACTCACAGTACAGTGAGCACTTATTTTATACACTGTGTGGATTAGTCACATGGAAATCTAGACATTGCAACACGCAATATTGGCTGAAGACAAGCTGTCTTTTCAGGCCGCATTGGACATGACCATGGTGGCAGAAGCTGCAAGTCACAATGTAAGTAATTTGCGAGATGAAGTGAGCGAGTTGGCAGAAGCAGTAAACCAAGTTAGTGTCTCTGTGTCTCTGGGCACCGCCTGACTCCTGGGGGAAAACAAAGCGAGAGAGGTTCACTATCCCTGCATAAACATTCACAGGACCAGCAGCCTTGCTGGCGTTGCAATGGGTCGCACAGCCCAGAGAAATGCAAGCACCGCAATACTGTATGCAATTTCTGTTCCAAATAAGGGCATTTAGAACGAGCATGCATTGCCAAAAGGAAGCACAATACCTTAGCTCGGGATTCACACAGGGGGCTAAGGCACGTACGTACCAGTACTGGGGTTTTTCATGTAGCGGACAGTCGGGACTCATCTGAAGAAGACACAACCTTGTACAGTCTTTACCGTCTACAGATGCATCCACCAAAATGCCAGCCCCCAATAAGAATGACGGTGTGGCTGGATGGCAGCGCATTATAGATGGAAGTGGACACAGGGGCCGGCTTGACAATATTCAGCAGCAACACGTTTGAGCGGCTGTGGCAAAATAGACAGCAACTCTAAGAAGCAAAGTTGTTGTTACATACACGGTCACAGGAGAAGTTAAAGGTGCTACGGTCCCTTGAGGTGCATGTGTAGACAAACACGGCCGACGTCAGGTTACCGCTGTTGGTTGCTGAAGGAACAGGGGCTAGTATGTTGGGGCGCAGCTGGTGGTTGGAACCACTTGGAATATCAGTGGCTGGAGTTTTAGCAGTACAACCAGAAGTGGTAGTGAATGTAAGGAAACATCATTCTAAGGTATTTGCTAGTACAAAGTTGGGGCAGTATGTGGGGCCATCAGTGAGTGTAGAGATTGAGTCAGATGCAAAGCCAATCTTCAGGAAGTGTCGTCCAGTGGTTTTCGTGCTACGGGATGCTGTTAGCAAAGAAATAGACAGATTGGTGGAACAGGGTATGTACGAACCTGTAACTTACTCAAATTGGGTCACTTCTATTGTTGCAGTCCGTAAGACTGATGGGTTGGTGCGAATCTGTGGAAACAACAAATGTTCTGTGAACAGTGTGTGTAAAACTGAGATTTACCCATTACCAATGACCAATGAGGCGTTCTCCAATTTGTCAGGAGGGAAGATTTTCACCAAATTAGACTTGTTACTTGCAGATATCGGTGGATAAGTGCACTGCAGATGTGCTGACGAAAGGGTTGTTCAGAGTGAAACGGTTGCCATTCTGTATCAAGTGTACCACAGCAGTGTTCCAGAGGTTAATGGAGACCATGCTGTCAGGGATACAGGAAGTTGTGGTGCTACTGGATGATATTCTTATCACTGGATCCAATGAAGAACAACACTGGCAGCAGGTACATCAGGTTCTCAGCCATGTAGAGGAAGCAGGATTGCGGTTGAAGGAGTCAAAGTGTGTGTTTGCAGTGTCATCTGTAAAATTCTTAGGTTATAGAGTAGACAGTGCGGGAAGACACCCAACACCAGCTAAAGTTAAAGTTATTCACAATGCCCCAGTCCCCACTTGAAAAAAGGAGCTACAAGCATTTTTAGGATTACTTAGTTTCTATGACCGGTTTCTGCATGACAAGGTCAGCGCGACATAACCTTTACACCACTTGCTCAACAAAGGGTGGCAGTGGGAGTGGACAAGGGTCCACAAAGATGCGTTCTGTGCTGTTCAAGGGCTTCTTCAGTCAGATGATGTGTTGGTACATTATGACGCAACAAAATCAGTGAGATTGACAGTGACGCCTCTGAGTATGGTCTGGTCACAGTGCTTGCAAACGTGGAAGAGGGTGGTAGCAAAAAAGCCATCGTCTTTGTGTCTCGTTCTTTATAATCTTATCGCCAAGGTTACTGCGGTGGGGCCTATAACTTTCCATGTTCAATTATGAGATTTTTTATCAACCAGGACCAAGCATAGGGCACGCAGATGCCCTTAGCAGACTGCCACTAGAGGTTCCAGAGAAGGAAATTCCAGCCGTAGGAGATGTTTTAATGCTGGAAGTGCTATCAGACCCTCCCATTGAGGCCACAAGGATCGCAAGATTGACAGAAGCAGATCCAGTGATACATGCAGTCAAACAAAACTCCAGCGTTGGGTGGCCAGGGAGTGGAACAGTGACGGAAGAGCTCAGATCTTTCTGGAACCGGCGAGCTGAATTGTCTCCCTACAAGGACTGTGTCCTTTGGGGAAGCAGAGTAATTACCAACAGCTCTGCGGAAGGACCTACTGGAGATGCTGCACGCAGCTCATGATGGCGTAGTGAAATCGAAAGCAGTGGCGCGGAGTTACATGTGGTGGCCTAAGATGGACACGAACATTGAGAACTTTGTAGGCCAATGCCAGCACTGCAAACAGCTCCGAACTAATCAACCAAAGCATGAGGGTATTGGTTGGAACATGAAACAAAACAAAGGGCTAGGGTTCACATTGACTTTTTTGAGCCGTTCCAAGGCAAGGTTTTCCTCACTGTCGTGGATGCTTGCTCGAAGTGGCCTGAGGAGAGAATGGTGCCGTCAACATCATCGACAGCTGTTGTCAGAGAGCTGATGGACATGTTCAGTATCCATGGTATACCGGAATGTATGGTGTCTGACAATGGTTCTGCTTTCATATCGCAAGAACTGAAAACTTTTGCAAGGCAGAATAGAGTTAGATTGATCCGTTCAACACCATGTCACCTATCAAGCAATGGCCAAGCGGAACGTATGGTTTAGATGGTCTAAGCGAAGCTCAAAAAGCTGGGGAAGAATGTTGTTTGCACTGCGGACCACCCCAGGGGCTAGGAGTCAAGAGCCTCCAGCTGCTCTTTTGATGGGACGTCCTCTAAGGACAGCCTTGAACCAGATACGACCAATGGTTGGCAACCATGTAAGAGCACCTTCAGTACAAACACCAGCAGGGAGCAGGAATTGATGCTTTCAGGTAAACGAGCCTGTGTGGTACAGGTCTTACAGTGGGAGCGTGAAGTGGTTGCCAGGGAAAATCACTGGAGTGCAAGGGCAACTCATATATGTCAACGCAGATGATGCTGGTTCGGAACACAGATGCCATGTAGACCACATATTGTACAGAGTCAAGCGTAATGGTCCGGAGTGGAGACAAGCCTTGAGAATGCAGCCAACATGGAGAGGAGGTACTGATTGACAAAGGAGCTGCGAAGAGATGTGGCAATACCAAGACAGCCAGGGTGGCTGCGACCATCGTAAAGCTGGTGCTGAGGGGCGTGCTCGGGCAGCAGAGGGTTCAAAACACACAGAGCAGGTTGTGCAGCGCTCCCTTCAAGGCCCTTCCACCAGCAACTGTGAGCAGCAGGAATCAGCAGTGGGGAGACATACCGTAGTGACAGAGGATGCAGATGACACAAGCTAACAGAGTGCTACATTAGCAAATCAATGTATTTCTGAAATGCTTCTTGTAGTGCACTGAGCTTGACACACATTGCATGCAGCTGTGTGATGCCAGTGTGTCCCCGACCTAAGCCATAATCCACACCACCTCAGCTTACACAGACTAAGTTAAGAAGAAGTCAATTGTTTCCAGTTAGTTAAACCTTATTAAATGTCCAAAAACATCTTCTAAATTTGATCCTCTATATAATATATTCTGGCAGGTAATTTAGATTAAATTAGCCACAAACACAAAGACTATATTGTTAACAACCAAAGAAATAGTTGAAATAAAAACAGAAACATGGTTTGTATTGTTTTGTTCAGATTTATTTATCATATAAAATAATGAAAGGTACACAGACATAAGGATCACAATTCACACAACTTATCACAAAAGATCTCAAAACAATGTGCTGGCACACTAGTAGCCAATAAATGTGAACAGTTCACCAGGTAAAGACAAAGGACACAATTTATTAAAGAAAATTTAGTATTGCCTGTTTTTACTGAGCCCAGCTTAGTGTTATGGAATAAAATTGCTATGTTTGCACTTACTGGCACGAAATGAGTAGCAATTAGGCCGCCATTTCAGTTGTGTGATCTTGATGTCGGGAAGCTATATTTTCTGTAGAACAGCATGTGAATGTTACGGTGATGTTTGAGAATAAAGCCCGTGTACACTGAACATGGTATTTATAATTATTTACAATGTGACATCTGGCGATGAGGACAGGATACGGATGAAATTGTTGGTTAAGCGTGTGAAATTAATGTTAACAATAAATTACAGTCATGTAGTCTCGTGGGCCGGCGCTAACAAATCTTTGAAAAGTAATTTAACTGACTTTTTGTTAAGCAAGTCTGTCATCATGCCGATGAATGGCCCAGCGATACCAACTTATGTGCAGGGGTCAGAATTGTTTGAGAACTATGTGGAACGACTGAAATTGTATTTCAAGGTAGCGGATACGAAGGCAGGTGATAAAGTTACAGTTTTGGGCATAACCTTACCGCCGGAGACATACGCAATTTTGAAAATGTAGATAAGCCCCAAAGGGATGGAAGAAATGTCGTTCGAGGATTGTATTGACTGTCTTCTCACGGTACTGGCACCCAGGTATATCGTTATAATGCAACGTTTCAAATCTTGGCAATGATGGTAGTAATCAAATGAGACTGTAACGGAGTATATTGCTGCTATTAAACTCATGGTAAGAACATGTAAGTATGGAGATTTTTTGAATGAAGCCCTGAGGGACAGGTTAGTTTCTGGTGTTCTATCGGAGCAAATGGTTCAGAGGTTCTTATCAGAGACAGAGGTACTGAAATTTGCAGAGGCAGTCAAATTAGTCACTGATAAGGATGCGGTGGCCAAGTTGGCTGCCCTCATGAGCAGTGCTATGTAAGTTCAAACAAAGGACTCCAGTGTCCATTTCAATGTGGGGTTTGTCAGTCTTCTAAGGAGGCTGTCAGCCAGGACCATGCATCCTCAATGAAGCAAGGGTCCCAGAAGTCCGGCTGTGGCTGTGGAGCCCATCATCAGTTGAGCAGCTGTCCAGCACGTAAGTGGGTCTGTTATAATTGTGGACGTATGGGTCAGATTGCTAGGGTGTGCTGGAGCTCCAAGATAAAAGAGTCATCAGTATTAAGCCTCGTGTGTGCATATACCTCAGGCTTGCAAGTCGAACCAGCCTCAATACAAGTAGATGTAAACAGTGTTGAGATCCCTTATGTAGCAGACACAGGAAGTACTGGTACCCTTTGTAGTCTGGTCCCTTATAAGCAAAAGTTAAGACAGAATGAATTAACTCCATTTTAGGGAGTAAAAAACACGTATGCTAATAGATTTTTTCTTAAAAACAATGAACAACCTAAAGTTGGAAGTTGAGGAACCCAGTAGGTAGCTATTAACTATTAACACCATAAATGGAGTATGTAGGTTTAATAGACTGGTATTTGGCCTAGCTTCTGCCCCAGCTATTTTTCAATCAGTCATTGAAGCCATTCTGTTTGGATTGGAGAAATTCAGATTAAATCTTGATTTGAGGCAAAGATAAACAGGAGTGCATAAGGAATCTGAATGCTGTCCTTGCCCAGTTGGATGCTCACAATTTTAATATTAATACCCATAAATGTGAATTCTTTGTAAGTTCTTTAGAGTTTTTAGGGTTTCAGTTTTCAGGTAAGGGTAAATAACCTACAAAATCAAAGATTGAAAAAAAAATCATGTCAACCCTTGCACCTAAGGATGTCACACAATTGACGTAATATTTGTCATTGTTGAATTACTATAGACAGTTCATCTCAATGTGTCCTGGCATGCTTGAAACCCTTCATAACCTCTTATGCAAGGATGTTCAATGGGTTTGGTCATCAGATTGTGAAATTGCTTTTAACATAAGTAAAACCTGTCTTTCAGAAAAAGCATTGTTGGTAGCATTTGATCCAACTAAGGATCATGTTGCATGTAAATAGCTCAGCATATGGAGTGGGAGCAGTTATAAGTCACATCATAGATGGCATTGATTGTCCTATAGCTTCAGAATCAGCAACTCTTACAGCAGCACAAAGGAATTTTAGTCAGTTGGACAAAGAGGCACTTGGTGTAATATTCGGAGGAAGAAGTTTCATATATACTTGTATGGCCAATCTTTTACTATTGTCAGTGATCACCGGCCATTGAAAACATTATTCTCGAAAACCAAGAGACTTCCACACATGGCTTCATCACGGCTATTACGCTGGGCTGTGACTTTATCTGCATAATTACACTAATGTTTACAACAAAGGTCAGCACATTCGCCAGGCAGATGCAATGTCACGATTGCCCAGTACTGATTATGTTGGTGTTAAAGAATGCAACTTTCTATACCTCACCACACTCTTGGTCTCCCCAGTTGAAGTTGCCCAAACAACGAACAAGGACCCGTAACTAAGTAACGTAATGAAACGTTGTGAAGTAGGATGGCCAAACAATTGTTCAGACAAAGTTCTTAAACCATTCTTCAGAGTCTGGGATAGGTTGTCTGTCAAAGAGGAGGTTTTGTTGTACGGAAACAGGGTAGTAATTTCTCAAGGTGTTGTCAATTTTACATCATGGCCATGCAGGTATAGTACGTTCTCGTATGTTTGGTGGAAAGGCATAAAAGATGACACCTGTAAAAAAAATTCAGTGCTGTTCAGTTTGTCAGCAAACCCAAAATGCTAGCAGCAAAGGTTCCCGGAAAAATTGGCCTGCACCACATGGCCCATGGGAACAGGTTCACCTTGACCTGTTTCAGTTTAACTCTGTGCCTTACTTGACACTATGTTATGCGTATTCTAAGTGGGTGGAATGTTTTGTGTTGCCTGTAGATACTAGTTTTCAGTCTATTCTCAAGTGCCTATTGGAAGTGTTTTCTAGGTTTGCCTTCCCACGTACAATTGTGTGCGATAATGGCTCCCCATTCTGTGCACAGGATCTGGCTCATTTTTGTAAGCATCGTTCTATAAAGCTGTTGTTTTCTCTACCATATAACCCCAGATCAAATTGACTTACTGAGAGGTCTGTACAGACTTTAAAAAAAATGCTAACCGGAAGCTTAATGTCTCTGTCTTGTGGCAGCCTTCTTGGAACCAAAGGTTAAGTGACACCTTGCTAGCCTATTGTTCAACACCATTTTCAGTGACTGGTCTTTCTCTGATGGCATCTCTCTTCTCCTATTCACAACACCATCGTTTGTCAATGTTAGCTCCCAGTGAAGAAGAGATGCAAGACAAACCTGAGCCTACTCAAAACGAACCTGTGACTAAATATAATGGTTATCAGATCAACCAGAAGGTTTGCGTGAATTTACAGAATATCAAAGCCCTTACAAAGTGGGTGCCAGGTTGTGTCATGCAGCAGTTAAGGTATGTTGTGTATTATATAGTTGAACTAGGTGAGGGTACCTTCAGGAAGGTTCACCTGTGTCAGTTGAGAGTCAATAACTGTAAGAAGGCAGATATGGATAAGAGCTTTCCCATGCCACGCTCTGTATTGCAACCAAGTCGGGATAAGGAAGAAGGGTTGCAAAATCACACGGGTCAAGTCTCGGAAAGGGAAGAGGAGCCAGGATTTAGTGGCTTTCTAGGTACTGATGGAGCATCACCTAGGGTTTCAAGATGGGGGGCATAAAATCAAGACTCCTGCATGCTTTTCACCCTCACCGTATTAGTAAAGGAGGGCTTGTTGGATATGTGTAACACATGTTGTAGCCTAGTATCTTGAGAGTAAGCCATTGTGAGTGTCCTGTGTATTATTTAAAAAGGGAACTCTTGTATCTTGTTACGTGAAGTATCAATCATATCCAGTGGTTATCTTGAGGAATGTCTGTATGAAAAAAAAAGAGAGGGGAAAGTAGTGTTATGTTGGCACTTACTCTAACAAAGTGAGCGGCAATTAGGCCGCCACGTCAGTTGTGTGATCTTGATGGTGAGGAGATTATGTTTTGTGTAGAACAGCGTGTGAAAGTTACGGCGACGTTTGAGAATAAAACCTGTGCTCACTGAACATGGTGTTCATAATTATTTACAACGTAACAAAAATTAAAGAAACACAAAGAAATATTTGGATTTTTAACAAAGAATAAGTGGTTTGAAATTTTAGCAGTCTTGTAATTAATAGCTGACAAACTATAAAATACAGAGAAACAGACCTTGACACACACATGCATGCACGCATACACACACAAACATAGTTTATAAAAAATTTTTACTTTGTGGAATAGAATACGCTGTTGTAAGTGAAAAATTGGTGGTTAGGCCTGTACTTTGTTCACATATGTCTAATGAAATAACCCACTAGCTCACCTGTATTTAGGTATTAAAAACGTTCCTGTAGGGAAACCTAAAAGCCATATTAAAACATATCAAAATAAAAAAATTTATGTTTTGTGAAAAGAAATGTGAACAGGAAAAGAAAAAAAATCTCTGAACCACAAAAATGATTATGATTTACAAGATAAAACCCATACAATAATTAAATTTAATGAGCAATTTTCAATTCCCATATTATATATAAACCATTAGTGTCAATCAAACTGCCTTTTTTTATCCTACACAGATTACATAATTTTTAAATCAACCACTTCCAAGGAAACCATTTTTCAATTATAACAAATAATTTGATTTCCTAAAATTCAAATTTCTGGCAGAATCACTGTTTACTTTCACTGGAATTCCAGACCTACTCCTATTATTACATGCGGAGTGAAGAAACAACGTAGTATAATCAAAATTAAAACTGAAAATGAAACTTATCACTAATTGTGCACGGCAAAAATTCCAACACTTCAGTCAGCACAATTTAACTCTTAAAGTTTTTAATACAAATTTAATCAAATAACGGCTTTGTGTAAATCTATTGGGGGGAAAAAAATCAATCTGTATAAATGCAAAAGAAAGCAGAACCTCCAATTAAATGAACTGATACTGAAGCATCACAACACTATTTTTGATAATATACAACATAGGCTACTAGAGGCACATTGTTATAAGTTTGCAATTACAATGCTGTTGAGATGTGACACAGCAATTTTCTGACCAAAAACAATTTATAAACACATAAAAAATTACTATGACAATTACAGTTTTATTTACTATGACAATTATCAAATTTACTTTTGAAAATATTTTATTATTACAACCAACTAAATGTCAAGTATATCAAAGCGGTTTCTTTAAGTTATGACCATTTGTACCTTTGCAGTATTTGACAGATCTTCAAAATGTTACAAAATATACCTCAGGTACAGTAGGAGCACATCAGACTGACAACTGCTGAAATAAGATGGTCAAACTTACACTTCATTCTGTGAGATTGTGCAAAAATAACTCTACAAATTATTACCAATTATTCCATATATTACAACTTGTGCTATCAGGTAAATTATTAGAGTTCTAAAATTATCTTTAAAATTTAATAAAACACTCTGTTGAACAGCCAATAGAAAGCAGTAACAATGATCAAACATTTGCTACTTTTAAAAAAAGTATATGTAGAATTTTTGTCACTGAATTTTACTTGCTGCTAGACAAACTAAATCAAAGACTTTGATTTAAATACATTTATTTTTCATCAGCATCAGGTGACCACTTTCCAGATGGTGACTATCAATACTTGCTTAGATGGTTGGGTAGTGGAGTCAAAGTAATTTTATTTAAATATATTTGTTGGACAAAATAATGTAAACACCCTGGTATAAACACTTCATTTCCAGAGTTTGTTTTCTGACTTATCTGTGATGCACAGATGTTGTCTTTTGTTTTCCTGCTGTACTATAACCTATCTGGAAGTGTACACCTGTGATCATTGTGATCTACCATCATGTTGGACCTTACAGACTTCCAATGAGGGCAAATTGTTGGTGCCCGGTTAGTTGGTGCATCCGGGACAACTGTCGCAAATCTACTAGGGGTATCGAGAGCTACTGTATCTAGTGTCATGACAGCATGCAGAGTTCAAGGCAAAACGTCTGCCAAACACAATAGTGAAAGAAAACCAAATATTACAGATAGAGACAGGAGGGGATTAAAGACGATTATTACCTCTATTAAGAAGACCATTGCCATGAAAGTGACTGCTGAGCTTAATATGCATCTAGAGAACACAGTGTCATCGAAAACAGTGTGACAGGAATGGCATAAACATAACAGTCATGATAGAGCTGCTATTGCCAAACGTCTTGCAAACCAGGTAAATACAAAATAAATGTCTTCAGTGGTGCAAGGAGCCCAAAATATGGTCTAACGACCAATGGAAACATGTCATGTCGTCTGAAGAGTCTATGTTTACGTATGGAGAACATCAGGGGAAGCTTACAATCCAGACAGTCTTCTTCCAAACATGAAGCATGGGTGAGGTTCTATCATGGTTTGGAGAGTTATATCGTGATTTTCAGTGGGTCCTATCATCACAGCGAAAGAAAAGGTAACTGGTAAGGTCTGTGAAACCATTTTAGGTGGCCATGTTCATTAAATGGCCCAGGCATTGTTCCCAGCAGGGGATGGCAGCTTCCAAGATGATAATGCCCAAACTCACACAGCTGGAAATGTCCAAGAGGGGTTTGATGAGCACGAGGATGCAATAACACGTCTTCCCTGGCCTCCACAATTACCTGGTTTGAATATTACCAAGCCATTGTGGTCTGTACTTGAAAACAAATGATGAGCCCATTACCCACTTCCAGCATCTCTCATGGAATTGGAGCAGTTTATTTTCAAGGAGTGGTATAAAATCCCATTGACCACCATTCAGAATTTATATGTATCACTCCCGAGGAGGATTCAGGCTGTTTTGGATGCTAAAGGTAGTCCGAAGCCATATTAAGTGGGTGTTCATATTATTTTGTCCAATGTGTGTATACACATAGTGGCAAAATAAATATCAGAATAATCTGAATGCTGATGACAAATATGTAGATGAAATTCATAAAACAATGGTGCTCTCTGGCAGCCCGAAATATTGCTAGGATATATTATCAAAGAGTGTGTAGAACGTGTACAAAAAAATAATCATACAATGCTTCAAGGGAGATTATGTGGGTGAAAACAGCAACTCTATACACACACAAAAAAATAATAAAAAATGTAATTACATTATTTTTATAACAACTTAAAACTACAGTCTCAGATTTTTTTGTATATGGAAATGATGATTGCAATGCACAGGAGCAGATACGTAAAATCAACTGTTCAATCTTGCACACTATGTCCATGTAATGGCCTATTTAAATAATTTCTGCTGCAGTATGCTAGAGTATTTGCTTGCATATAGTGTCTGTACATGTGTGCTTGCCTATGCTATAGAATTATGCGAATATTACTCACTGTACAGTTTCTTGAAACTGAAAAACGTGGTGTCTGCATTGAGAGGCCAATAAAAGTCAGAGAAGTGGATAGGTTGTCCACAGATAGTATCCAAACAAACTTACATTTAATGTATAGTGTGTCCTTGATTGGAACAAAGACTAAATGGTAATCCACTACTGTCACGCAAACCTGTAACACTTCTGTGATGAAGCCAGATAGTATATATATGGAAGAGGCAGTAAGTGCACAAATCCAGGTTTGAAAAGGCAGTATTGGATCATGCAGTACCTACTAAATTGCAGAGTAGTAAACAGCCAACATGATGTGAAATAGTCGTTGGACACACTGCTGTGTGGACTATCCTCCATAAACTATTACTACTCCACCCCTACAGCATATGCCAGCTATCAGTGTCTTGAACAATGCACTTGGAGTTCCGCAACTACATGTTGCTGTAATATATTGAAGAGAGCCCATGAGCTAAACACATTACATGTCATTAAGTGAGAGTCATTGTGAATGTCTGCACTGGAGATGTTTGTGAAAACCTAACTGGCTCACAATTTTTCCCCTACTCATCTTGATGACATACCCCCAATTCCTGTAGGTGGTGTTACTGGTATGTCAGACTACATAGCTCCAGCACAATGGGGACCCAGCTCATTTTATAACTGTAGTGCAGAAAAAGCCCAATGGCAAATTGAACAGTGGACTGGCAGGGGTGAACCTGTAGTGTGACACCATAACCACCCGACCTCACTCCACCAATTGATACCAGTGCAACAATGTCTAACTGCATGTTTAGTCATTGCTACTGACACAAAGGAGACACTTACTATTCAGCAAACACAAACTTTAGCTGCATGTACAAAAATTACTCAAGTAATATAACCATAACTTGCATGATTTTCAAAAATGGCAAGCTTTAGCCAAGCAAGAACCTTCATGTGTGTCCAGACCGTGTGAATAAGAACTCTTAGCTCAGGTAGGCAACATACAAAAGAACAAGTCATATATGAGTGCTATGTTCAAATACAACAAAATTAAAGTAACTTGTTCCTTCAAATGAAATGAGATTTCATTGAATTTACAAACTGTGAATTGAACCACTGTACACAGAACACAGATAGTTCATATTACATATTACTGGAAATAAAAAAAACATTGTCAAATGTGTGAATTTAATACTATGCTCTTAACATATAATATAGTAAGTATGTATTATTTAATACCCTTTAGACAAACTTTGCTAAGGAATGACCAACATAAAAAATGGTTTTTTTTTTCATTCTCGGTTTGGTACTTTCTTCTACCATAAATTAATTCTGTCATTAGGAGACACAGAGTCACTTCCCATTGGCCTATAGCTACACCATGCATCTATATCATATCATAATCACAACCATCCATAGTTACGACTGACTCTATCCTCATACAGCTTGGGGATCACATGTGGTATGGTTCCATCTGGTGTTGCTGACATACCATAACTGATGTCAGTTAGTTCATTAAAAAAAAAAAGGAATATATAAGAATATTACGGATAATTTATTTTAGAAAGGTCTTGAGGGTTGTGTCAAGAAAGAAGATCTCTAAATTTCTGCCAGGAACTGACTGACTTTTAGGATTACCGTAAACTCCCCAAGAAATGAAAGAATAAATGAAGAGAGAAACATATATTTTTCTGCGCTTGACAATTTTTTTATTATAAAATGAAACATGTGAATGTCACCCAATCAACTACCATTAACACAAAAAACAACACAGTGACTACTGTAGTGACATATTACTTGTTTAGCAATGTGTGAAATGTGAAGTAATGAATACACAATAAATTTTTGAAAGATCGGAAAATGCATGGTGCGTATTATAACACCTGCAATACATAACACTATCAGAGAACATAACACATATGAGTACAGTACTTTGATTATTAGTTTGGTCATTTAATATTGCAAACGAGATTTCTACCAAATTCTATTATAATGTACAATGACTATACAGGTGGTCCCAGGAGGAAACGTCTTTCAGGGTTTACAGTGGAACTGTAAATTGAATTTCCCATACATTTCCTACTTTTTCCTCTGAATTCCAGTACACCAAAAAAATTATACAAGAACCTATCAATTACAATGAAAGTCATGTAGATTATCTGTGAACGTTTCTGTTGTACATAAAATTGGTTTCACGATACTGTGACACAATACAGCGAGACACGTCCAATGCAGACAGAAGACACAATTCAATACTGTTTTACTTTCAAGCGACACTTGGTCGGCGAAAATCATTTCAAACCATGCTGCCATAAATGATACAATAGATATTGTAAACATAAACATTTTGCAACTATATAATCAATAACAAATAGTTGAACTAATTCATGTTTACTTTTGTTGTAGATGCAAAAAATTTTAACAAGTGTTTTTATCATGTTACATACTGAATTTCCCATTTTATTTTTTACAAAAGTAAGTATTTAATGCTTTTCCTTCTCCGCTATCGTCCGACGCCGACAAAAGCAACGTCTGCTATGTATTTGTCGCCATCGGCTGCCGACAGCCGGCCGGCCTCACTCAGGATACGACTCATAGCGCTGCATAGCATCGTGCTATTGTGAAACCAGCTACCTAGTAATTCTTGTAAACCTGCTACTTCAAGTAGCATACAAACAGAGATGGACTCGTAAATACAAACCATTGTAACCAGAAAAAAGTTTAATTTACGAATGTCATCTCTGCTCAAATTAACAGTATTTGAAAGAGATTTCCACTCAAAATTACGCTGCTACAGTAAATCATTAAAGACCAATATTTAAAATAACAAGAATACAAATCTAAAAAAATTAGAGTGAAGCTACCTACCACTGCAGCAAATAAAAACAATCACATTATTTGCTGCCATCCTGAAAACAAGCAGTCGGCCGAAAATTGTGGCATACAGACTATGTAATTTTCTATTAGATTACACTACATCCACGTAGTTAAATGGCTCATGGAAAAGTGCCAATTTTCGACCAAATGAAAATGGTTTACCATTCTGAAGCATGAATTTATCACCACTGCAGCAAGAAAATATAGCTTTATCACTACCATGACAAGAAAATATGGCTGCCATAAAAAAATGGTATTTTACTTGACTAAAATACATTATAGAAATGTTACTGCTTCAAAACACAAACAAAAAATTTTGACCATAAGACCCAATACATACAATACGCAATTCTATATTAAATTCCGTAATAAAACGTGAGAACAGCAACTATGCAACACCAAGAATTTTGTATGTAAATAACACAGTCCTGAAATGTCGCTTTGGCTGCCGGCTGCAGCACACAAAACTGTAAAATAGGAAGTAAATTAACTTTTCTAATAATTTGTTCATTAAAAATTTTTAAGAGCTGCTGGCATTTTATCTTAACATTGAATTTTAGTAATAAAAGCAAGAAATATATGCAATTAGTGTGATCCTTTAGAAAATTATGATTAGAATCTATTTCACTTTATAGAATTTCCCTTCCTCCATTGCAATTTGAATTTCACGCTTCAAACTCAATGTTTACGTTTTACTGTTGAAGACTTAACTTATACATTTTGTTAGGCCTATAAAGCAATATTACATCTACTGTGACAGTAGTGCAAATGTAATAACTTTATGGTTATTAAAAAAAAATTATTTTGCCAATTATGTTATACTAAAACAAAAATGCTTGAATACAGCTTGATGCAGTTTGGAACCTATAACCACCTTCAGAATAAAACTTTGGATTGAACTGAACTATAACTGGAGTCAAAACGTAGCAAACATGGTCCAAAAGTCATGTTCAATGTAAAGTTTTCAATCCGGATTGACATGCAAACAAGAGCGAAGATGAAGTGAACACGGACTGAAAGCTGTGTAGTGACATCTTTTGCAAGTGCGTGAACTAGGGAACAAACAATGCTCAAAAAATTAATAGACAATAGTTTATCTGTTTGTTTTTGTTCCAGAGTTCTTTTGAAGCCAGCATTTTTCTTTTCCACTCTTACCAAATCAAAAATCTCTCCTTTCTTATATGGTTTACCATAATATAATTTTTATATTTGTTTCGGCAACATTATGCTTAAAAATAATTGTGCATGCATTTCAATCAAACAATTTCAATTTCCTNTTTTTTTTTTTTTTTTTTTTTTTTTTTTTTTTTTTATATACAGCCCTTGTAGCATAGTTTTCTCTCACCTTCCAGTTCACTTCTGTCGGCAGTGTTTAGAGTAAACTTTCAATACGGATCCTACACTTCAGTCCAGTCCGGGTGTGTTTACGGTAGTTTCAGTCAGGATTCTTCAGTCCACTCAAAGTTCTATCCGGAATGAAATGTTATTCTAAACGTGCTGTATGNGGTGTGTGTGTGTGTGTTTGAATTGGCACTTTTGATTTACTAAAAGGTCACGTGACACAAATTAGTTGACTAAAATGATGACATATTTAGTATTTGGTATGTAACAGAACTTACTAAAATATTAAATTACTATAAATCGCAACCATTGTTGAAGAGGTGACTATCAATGGCATTCAAATTGAACGTTACTACTAATACCAAATGGTCGATTCGAACACAGCCTGAACCTTGCGCCACACATACCTGGCACTCTATGTAAACTCATCTTCAATCCTATTTCTTTAACTAATTTATTCGTGAATAGTTTGTCTATTTTGAGCCAGTCACAATGTGCAGCTAGGGAATGTTGTGGAAGTAAGAAACGAGATAGAGAGAGAGAAAGTGTTAGGGGGAAGGGGGAAGACAAAAGGAAAGGAGTGAAAAAGGAAGGAAAAAAGCCACTAGCAACTTAATGGCTTAAAATGTTCTTTTATTTAAAATGTGATAGTAAATGCTGTAACAAAACTATATGATACCCATGTGAAATCAAATCTACTTATGGGAAAGACACACATGTTCAGATATTTATTTACATGAAACAATGACGATCCCCAGATGTCAGAATAGACTATGTCCAAAGCTGCATTTTTCGTTCCCAGACAAGATACGGCTTGTCTTTGCATGAATCATTCAACATGACATAACAGGCTGTTAACAGACAACAAATAATGCTCCTCAGTTCACTTTAAGGCTTGCTTCCGCAACAAGGAATATTAATGTTTTAACGTCTTGTGAACAGTTTCATGGCCCTGTGAAATAGTTGTGCTTCATGTTGTCATTTTACATATGATTAATACAAAAATGTATTACCCATCATGGTGGGAAAGGTAGAGAGATTGAGGTATTTCTCAACCAAAGTTGGGCAAAGATTTTAAATCAAATCTAAAGCACGTACCTACATATCACACCAAATTAATAAAATTAATTGCATTGTATGATTAAAATGGAATGCTTCTTCAATTATTCACCATGTTAGGTTCGTCGAAGATGCAAACTCGCATAAGCAGCCGAATTACGCTATTATACAACAGCAACAATGCACATGCACAAAAGACATTCTTTACAAAAACTTCTGCAATATTCAACAGCAGAGGTGACCAGGCTCTGGCCATAGTATGAAGAAGACAGGCATTCCTACACTCCCTTTTCCCAACCACAAAAAACAAACCCCAGCCACTTTTGTCCGCAGCAGGGGGCCCCAAGGACATCCTTTTATTATTTTCTACTTTCTCTCTGCGTGACCTTGATGCCAGATACTTTACAATCAAGTTCCCTTTGGTGCCGTTTCTAATGTTGATTTCATTAACCAAAAAAAATTTCCAAGTTTGGAAAAATTCCCATATATTTCCCTTTTTTACTGATTGCTTGGCATCCTATCATTATTCCAGGAGGTAAAAGATGATGTCATTTTAAGCAAAAAAGTTTATATGCATATATGTCTTATACTAAAAGATTTCCAGCATAGAGCTAATTTAATGCAAATGTGTTTTAAAATTGACGGGCAATACTTTCCGTCCCTTGCAGTCCTCATTATATCACTCTCCTCAGCCATGTAGCACACGATACATCCCTCCCTTCCCATTGCACTGCATGGTTTGATTGTCAGTTATTTGTTATGTGTCTTATCATGCCGAAGTGATACAGTCGCCAGTCTTGAATGTACAATTGTTTGCTGAAAATGCCATACATTTATAATTATCTCTCTGAATACATGGCTTCCACAATGGTAATATGCCTGCTGTTGTTGAAGAATACTCTCTGTGATTTTGATTTCCTACATGTTAAGTTCCAGATCATAGAGTATTTTCCAGAGTGTATGATATATTACGTGAAAGTGGTAAGCTCCCCAATGTTTATTTGGCATCAGAATGCGGCCATCAACACAATGTGCAGCAGGATGACATTGTTCAGAAGAGTCCAACAACTAGCCCTGTGTAGACTTTCTGCATGTCTTGGTGTTTCACAAACATATGTATGGAGAACACTGCATGATGAGGGTTTGTACCCTTTTCACCCAAAGTCTGTGTAACATCTTCACATAGGGGGCAGTACTATTCACCTCGAATTCTGTCACTGGTTAATTGGCAATCATGAAGTGCTTCCTACATTGCTATTTGTTGATGAAACCACATTTACCCATGATGGGTCAATAGTAAGCTAACAGTCAATGAAGGTCGCAAAAGAATCCATATACTAGAGATGAAACAAACTTCCAAGTTTGTTTCTCCATCGATGTATGGTGTGGTATGATTAAAGACACTTTGGTCTGTCCCATTACTTTAGATCATAGAATGACAGTCCACAGTAATTTGCAATTGTTGCGGCATGCATTGCAGGAACAACTAGAGGACTTTTCTTTAGCCACATGGATGGCTATGTACTTTCAGCATAACAGGACTCCTCTGTATTCTAACAGACTTGTAAAGCAACATCTCGACTGTATGTTCCCTAATTGGTGGATTGTCATAGTGGTCCCATTAACTGGCCACCACAATCTCCAGAACAAGCACTGTTTGACTTTTGGGAATTTAATGAAGAATGAACTGTGTATGTGATGAACTGCTAGCTTGCATTACGGATGCTTGACGCCCAACTAAAGGAACGTGCAGATGCACTCAGACAAGCAACACACAGTGTTCTCATGAGAGCAGAACAATGAATAGCAATAGACAGCTCTATGTTGGAAACCCTTTGGATGAGAGAGAAAGAGAGAGAGAGAAAAAGAGAATGAAAGATATAGGAAGAGAGGAAGAGAGAGAGGAAGAGAGAGAGTAAGAGAAAGAGGGAAAAAGAAAGAGAGAGAGAGTCAAGCTTACATGCACACATGCACTCACAAAAATATATGTATGTATACATGAATTTTTTTGCTTAAACTGATGTCTCCTTTCACTTCCTGGAATAATGACCTTTCCTCCTGGGATATTCTGTAGATAAACAAAATCACAGGTGTACTACACATAATTACAAATAGTTCTGAAAACATTCAATAGTAAAAGTAAATCATTCTTAACACAAAAAAAAATATTACTTTGTTGTACAACAATGTGACGACACTTAGGTTTTTAAAATATAACATTTTGTAGGTATATTTCTGAATTATAAAACAGTGACTAAATTTTTTAAACACTGTCAGTGGAAGCCATTAATGGAACCTTGACATGTGCTTTCGTAAGCTGTCCCTGTTTTTGTATGTGGTATTGCACACCATGCAGTAGAATGGTCCTTTGTCATTGCCATGTGTGTTCCTTATGTGCTTCTGCAAGCCAACCTTCCACCTGTATTTCTTGTCACAATGGATACAGTCAAAAGTTATTCCACTTGAGTACTCATGACTTAGCCCCATCACTGGAACAGACAATACAGATGTCAACAATGTTCACTGCCTAAACTCAGCAGCATAGACAATAATGCAAGCTTACATAATACCTTATAAAAAATAAAATGACATGACAAAAGTATTTATTTTTACTAATGCATATATGTATATATTAGTATAAAATCCATGTATTAAAAATACACTTTAAAAACTAACTTCTTCATCATTATTTAAATGTTAAGGATATACTAGTACATAAGGTAATTTTTTTTTTAACAAATAGAATAAGCTTACGTGATCCCTCTCTACCCTCGGGCTGCAGCCGACAGTTGCACTGTGGCCACTCTCAGGTCATTTGTGCCATCAGACCAGTGCTCCTCATATGACTCCCTGTGATACAGGGAACAGATTGTTGATATGGCACCATGTGATCCATGCAGCACCGTAAGAGTTGTTCGAGCACAGTTCTGGTCATAAGTGACTTTCTGCATAAAGCTAAAATTTCTTTATAACCATTCATTTTCCAGTATAAGAGACAATATCACAACTGTAAGTGCAAAGTGTTTTGTTCATCTCCACATCACCGGCCAATGGTCATTTTGTCATGCAGAGTTTACATCATATTGTTACGCGCTCGCTGCTTCGCATCCCGAGCGAGCGAGTGGAAGTGAAGGACAGCAGTAATACGATAGCGGCGGCCGCAAGTAAAATTATTAGTGTAAAAGAAAGTGTAAACGAGAATGTAAATAGCCAGATAACTAATGTAAGTGAATTAGTAAATAAGAAAATAGACTCTGTTAATGAAAATGTAGACAAGAAAATAGATCATGCAGTTAGGAAAATAGAAGGCATTAGCGATTTAGTAAATACAAGAATTGACTGTATTGACAAGAAAATTGAAGGGTGTAACTGAAGTAGTGGACAGTGTCTGTGAAAGAATGGACAATGAAGTGAAACAGAGGATCAGTGTAGTAGAGAAGCAGATGGAGGAATTTCTTCAGCAACGAAGTTCCACAACCATCACATCGGCAGATGAGAAAAGTGGTACGAATCGTTACTATCACAGCAACCTCGGAGGAGAGGCAGCAACCTTGTGGAATTGGTGTTGCGCAGCCAGGAGCGGGGAAGGGGGCATCAATTAAGCCTGCCCCTTACGATGGCCAGACTTCATGGTGGGAGTACCGACATCAGTTTGAAATAGTCGCTACCCTTAATGGCTGAACAACCGAACAGCAGGCTTACTACCTTAAAAAAGTACTGAAGTACTGAGAGGCTCCGTTCTGAGCATACTACAATATCTGCCAGAGCGATATCGACTGGAGTACCCCACACTGGTGTCTGCCTTGGAGCTACGTTTCGGTGACTGGTACCTGTGACGTGCCCACCATGCCCAACTGTGAAGCCACACCCAGCGACCTTGGTTGCACCCCACATCATGTGCAGGATGCCCTGGCCCGAGTATTGGAGGTGGAGTCAGCAAGACAGGGAGCAGCACCCCGACGTCTGGTATGGGCAGTGACGCTGAACAAAGACGACAAATATTGATTAATGAAGACACTGAAGGAGATGCAGACGGCCATAAGGGTCATTGCATCCAGGGTCCGTGCTACAGAGATTTGCCGCCTCCCACCTAAATGGACTAAGTGTTGGTCATGTGGACAGTCGGGGTACCTGAGAGCCTACAGCCCACAACAACAGCAGCAGCAACAACAGCAGAGGCAGGTGAGAATACAGCGCATTCAGAAAACTTGTAAACACCGATCTAAGGAGGCGAAGGTCTGTGACTGCTGGAGTGAAGGTAGACTGGGGTGCTGTATCGATACTTGACTTGGTGTGTTATGGTAGGCAGTACAGAGTTGGTGGTGTCAACATGGCATGATTTGTCCTCCCCAGTAAGCTGCCCAGTAGTATGTGGTGAACCGACTATTCTGCCCCCTTATTGTGAAATTGTCATCCCAGATGTTTGGGTCTAATTGAGCCAGCAGAGATGATTACCATCCTGCCAGGTAAAGTCGTTTTAACAAGGACTTTGGTAACTTCTGATTCTGACAGTTTTCCAGTTAGAATGATAAATTTGTCAGAGAGTGCCATTCGTCTAGAGGAGGGGGCCATGATATGTGTTTGGGCTCTCTGAGGCTTTGCGTACATTATCGCCAGCTTAATAATGTGACAAAGAAACACTCTTATCCGCTTCCAAGGATAGAGACATTAAACAGCCTAACAGGTTCACAATGATTTTCTAATTTGGACATGAAGAGTGGGTACTGGCAGTGTGAGATAGCCCCAGAAGACCAAGAGAAGACTGCATTTTGTGTCCAAGGGAAAGGAACCTGGCAATTCAAAGTTATGCCTTTTGGGCTATGTAATTCTCCTGATACCTTCGAACACCTGATAGAAAAAGTTCTGCCTTTAGATATCTGTCAGGTTTACCTAGATGACATTGTTGTGACAGGAAGGACATTTGAAGAGCACCTATCTTGCTTAGATTCTGTATTCCAGAAAGTGGATGCAGCAAACTTGAAACTAGTTCCTAAGAAATGCACCTGTTTCAAAAGAAAATAAATTTCTTGGGAGATGTAGTGTCGGCCCATGGAATCAAAACAGACCCCAAGAAGACCAAAACAATAAGAAATTGGCCGACACCAACTGACAAAACTGAAGTGCAGAGTTTTCTGGGATTATGTGCCTATTACAGTCAATTTGTACCTGGGTTCACCACGATCGCCAAACCACTACATGAATTGATTGAGGCAAAAAGGAGATTTCATTGGACCATTGAGTGTGAAAATTTTTTAGTAAACTAAAGAAAAAAGAAAATTCTGATATCTCCACCAGTCCTGGGTTTCCCGAAAAGTGAGGGTATATTCATTTTGGACACTGATGCTAGCGATGTAGGCAGTGGAGCTGTGTTATCTCAGGTTCAAGATTGGAAGGAAAGACCACTAGAATACTTCAGTAAGGTATTGTATATACCCGAGAGAAATTACTGTTTTACATGCAGGGAGCTTCTGGCCATGGTGAAGGCAATTTCACACTTCCACCCTTACCTACATGGCAAACATTTTATTCTAAGAACTGACCATGCTTCATTATGCTGGACACTAAATTTCAAGAACCCCGAAGGTTCAATAGCTCGTTGGATACAGCATCTTCAAGAATATAACTTTGAAATATAGCACAGATCTGGACGCCTTTACAGCAATACAGATGCACTTTCTAGGCGGCCACGTGAGCCATTTTGTCATCATTGCGAACATCAGGAAGAAAAGAGTAGTGAATCGCCAAAGGTACGGAGGACAAGAATTTAAGGTTCTTTATCTTGTGATGAGATGCCTACCTGGATTGATGAGGGTATTAGGAAAGATCAGCTGAATGATCCCACTTTGCAGCCATTATTAAAGTAGAAAGAAGCTGGCTGTCTGCCGAAATGAAAGAGATATTTAGCATGAGCGCAGCAGTCAAAGCATATTGGGAACAATGAAATTCCCTTGTACTGAAGAATGATGTACTTTACAGAAACTGGGAAAATTATGATGGAAAACATACACGGTTACAGTTGGTCTTCCCAGAATGCAGGTTTCCTGAAGTCTTAAAGGAACTGCATAATGGGGCAGCTAGTGGGCACATTGATGTTAATAAGATCATTGACAGAGTTAGAGACTGAGATTCTACTGGCTTCATTGTTGGGAGAATGTTGAGAAGTGGTGCCAAATGTGCGACACCTCCACTGCGAGGAAGGACCCAAGGACCATGGGACAAGGTCACATACAGAAAAAAATGTTGGAGCCCCATTCGAGAGGATGGCAGTGGATATTCTGGGACCCTTGTCTGTCACAGAGAGAGGTAATCAGTATCTCCTGGTGACCCAAGATTACTTTACTAAGTGGCCTGAGGTCATTCTTCTTCCAAATCAAGAAGCACGTACTGTGACTGATGCACTCATAGAGCATTTCTTCTTGAGGTTTGGGGTGCCACTAGAACTCCATTCTGATCAAGGAAGAAACTTTGAAGCTGCTGTGTTCCAGGAGGGAACAAAGATTTTGGGGATGAAAAAGACTAGGACTACAGCCTTACACCCTCAGTCAGATGGAATGGGCAAGAGGCTTAACTGCACTCTTGTGCAGTACCTGTTAATCTTTGTGGTAGACAACTAAAAGAACTGGGATTCAAAGGTGCCATTGTTTCTTCTTGCTTACCACTCAGCAACTCAAGAGTCAACAAGTGTAACACCATCAAAGATGCTGTTTGGAAGAGAGCTACGCATCCCTAGTGACCCGCTGTTTGGCCGACCTACAGAAGAATCTAATGAACCTCTCATACAACAAAAACTTGTTGACGTTGCCTGAAACTGCGCTGGAGGAACTAAAACTGTCGACGCATCCAGATAAACTAACCTCTCGTTTCGTATAAAATTTGTTGATGCATTAAAACTGCGCCGAAGGAACTAAAACTTGTCGACGTTGCATGATCCACAGAAACGAACTAATCTAATTAATGCTGACGCTTCCCCAAGACAACGATGTTCGAAACGAAACACAACTGGACTCCTGATAAAACGTAAACAGCCGACGTCCGCCCATTAACCTACAAACGCACATATCTGCCTGATAAACAAACACGGGAAACGAGCCACCCCGGCTTTAAACTTGAACCCGATAAAAATATTACGACGCTTTCCAAAGCTTTATACACACAAAAGAATTTTACACCAGTGTCCCGAAAAATTATGAATATTGTGTCATTACAGGCTCTCGGGCAAAGCCGAAGGTTGTCCACATTGACCGACTGGCATAATACGATGGTCCGGATGTTGCAGTGTCTGTTTGGGATGAACAAACTTGAGGAGGGGGCAGTGTTACGCGATCGCTGATTTGCATCCGGCGTGAGCTAGTGGAAGTGAAGGACAGCAGTTATATGATAGCAGCGGCAGCAAGTCAATGGATTGTTTTGAATGAACAGGCAAGCGATAGGCCGGTGGCCGTGTATCTGTTACAGAAAGCGAGCCTACACGATAATCCTTTTTGCAGCGCATGCTTCTGACCCTGGTTCTATTGATTTCTGCGTTTATCTGAAGAATGCTCTGGATTACTGACCTTGTTCTCTCAGCGTGACTCAGGGTGCATTGAACCGTCCAGATGGTCAGGGCGAACAACATAAAAGTGTGACTGGCCTCCAAGCCAAGTTGTTGATGAGTGAATGAGTGGCTGAAAGCCGAGTGATAAAAGATGAGCGGCGAGAGAAGTGACCAGCGGAAGGGAAATCTGAGACTGCAAGTATCAAGCAGTAAAGAGTGCAGTTGGCAGGCTGGACTATTGGACTAAATGCGTGATTGAAAGATGTTACAAATGATAGGAACATATAGACTGAACATGTGTTAATGATGAATATGAGTTAATTGACAGTAACTAAATGGAGATATAAAGAAGGACGTCAATTAGAGTTTAAATAGACATTAAATATTGCGCTCACTAAGAAATAAAGAGTAAGACTGAAGATAGATAATTGATTGCTGTGAATAATAGCTGTGTAAATAGATTATAAATCATATTTAGTTTTTTTTAATTAAAACCTCCATCCCTCTTGAACTCAGATACGGCTCTCTGGCGTCTATGTAACAATATTATGGAAAAAAGATGCTACTTTTAAACATGCAATTTTAGAACAAAACAATTACACCAGTGTTAATTAGAATAGAAATGTTTAATTTAAATTAAAATTCTCAATACATGTTAAATTTCTAACTAATTATAATTTGTGAAAATACTGCTGCATGATCAAAGCAGTTATCTGAAGGGCTATTGACATCAATCAGAAACATTTCGGAAATTTTCAGTACAGTAATTAAAATTAATCAAACTTTGAAGAATCAAAACTTAATTATGTAGAAGGACTCAAAATCTATCTTTTATAAATTATAATAAACTCTCAACCAGATAACAACTGATTTCAAAATGTAATATTTCAATTAAGTTTTATTTTTCTTGTAGTTTTCTGTTGTAACATATAAAATGTTATATGTTTTATTTTCAAGAGTTTTGTATGTCTTTACAAAATCAAGTTTTGGCGCAATGTGACCATGAAGACAACTTATAATTTTACTGTCAGTCAGCAACTTGTGGTTGTAAGGATAGGATGGGCTTGTGTGGCACGCTAAGGGTTCGTCTTTGTTTACGAGTTTGTCATTGTTCAAAATCTTTGCAACCTTGCTTTGGGTTTTCAAATTTGAACAGTTCAATCCCATTCCCATCAACTCATTGCCTTAGAGGCCATGTACAGTAATTAGGCATCAGTCCAGGAGTGAGTCTGTACTGTGTGACCTATTTTCTGCTGAATACAATTTAACACTCTGCTTACATGTGTGTTGTTCTTGCAGACTTTGTTCCTAACCTCATCACTAACTTACTAAAGGCTGGTCCACTCCGTCTTACCAATTTTCTAAACATACAACAAAATGGACACATTTTCAGTGATTTCCCACAACTATGCTCTATTTTAAAACTAGTGATACCTGAAAAAGAAGGGGGAATGTGTGTGAGAAGGTAGGGAAGGGGCTGTAACTTCACTACTAAACTGCGATCAGATGTGTGGATAGAGGTTCTATACCACTGTATTTGATCATGCTGAAATCTCAATTATTCCGAGAACTTAATAGCTGACACCTGCAATCATTAGTCACCAAATTCAAAATTCTTAAACTTCTCTCAAAATCCAATGAACTTACTTCAGCTTTACAAAAATTCTCTGAATCATGAATCCCTCATGTATGGATCATGTCAAAGCACAGGGAATGGAGCATAGAGTTTCATACTAATTTGTGAGAAGGAAGAATTTATAAAGTATATTAATTAATTATTTGACTTCTTAAAGTATCATTGTGTAAAACAAAAAATAAATGGTTTCATGGTATTGGCAATCATGGAATTAACTTTATGGCAGGCGGTATTTGAGCACAAATATATCTACGTACTTATTATTAAAGACACTTATAACTAAAATCCAGAGAAAAGGAGGGGAAACACTGAGAAGTTGTAACATATGTGACTAATACTGAAAAGAGAATATGACGTAAACAAATTATTTTAAGAACTATACAAATATTTAACATCACAAACTGAAAAGTTACGGCAGAGACATAAATTAATATGAACATTTTAAAAATGATGCATAAATAACAAGCCAATAAAAATAACACAACAGCAGTTCAACAAAAAGAAAACACTGCAAACAAAATATAAAAATTTCAAATTAATCAATTACTCAAAAATTTCTTTACAATCAATATTCACATTTATTATAAAAAATTAATAACATTAATTTTGGTTCTGTGTGGAACTAATACAAATACAGGGTGAGTATAAAAGAATACTCCAACCTTGAAGGTATATAATATCAAAACCAAACAACCTACATCCTTGATTGACCAATCAAATGAACCGTGGAACCATGAAGTTTTTTTACCACACATTCATAAATGTTCAATGTGACCACCACGAGCGGCCTGAACGACATCTACGCGATAATCAAACTCGTTCCACACTCTTGTCAGCATGTCTGGTGTTATGGTTTGGATGGCGTCTGCAATTCTCGTTTTGAGGTCGTCAATGTTAGCTGGCAATGGTGGACGAAACACATAATCCTTTATGTACCCCCATAGAAAAAAATTGCACGGGGTAAGTTCTGGGCTTCTTGGGGGCCAGTGATGAAGAGCCTGGTCACCAACTGCTCCTCGACCAATCCAGCATTGCGGCAACGTCACATTCAGGTATCAGCGAACAGCTAGGTGCTAATGGGGTGGCGCACCATAAAGGAAACATCAGACCGTCCCCTTCACATTGACATGTCGAATGCGAGAACTTTACCCCCTCACTACCTCAAACCGAGAGTTACAAACGCCATCCAAACCGCAACACCGGACATGCTGACAAAAGCATGGAACGAGTTTGATTATCGTGTAGATGTCGTTCGGGCCGCTCATGGTGGTTACATTGAACATTTACAAATGTATGGTAAACAAACTGCACAGTTCCACGGTTCATATGATTGGTCAATCCAGGTTGTAGTATTCTTTTGTACTCAGCCTGTACTTTTTTTTTCTTTGCGCTATGGTGACTGAAAATGACTGAACCACTAGTTACAAAATACAGAATGTCAATTTTGTTTATAAATCATTATTCTTTATGTGCACTGTTGTGATTCTGGGAGTGTCCAAACATATGTGTCTAGAAAATGGCCCCAGCCAATCAATCAAGCACTTCAACCCTTTAGTGATATAGGCTCTCTTATTTGTATGAAGTCAGTAATATTGATGTTAATTTTTTTTTTTTCCTTTTTGGTCTGCAATGTCTTAAATGGAAACTTATTCCCTATTTGCTCACTTTAAAAAAAGTAATTTAAAACATTGTTACCATTAAAAGAATACAAAGTGAAACACCATCCGAGAGGTGTGACAAACTCCATGCAGGAATGCCAGATTTAACTGCTGTGGCTGCAAATTCCAGGTTTGACACCGCCACCATTCTCGTTAGATGAGAGCCTCGAATAATCTCGAGTGAGTAACTGACTGAATAGAAAAAATCATTAGAAATGAAACACATTTCTATTTCTTTATATCTTATTCATTGGTAGATAAAACATGTTTATTCAGATTTTAAATCTAGGTGAATACAGTGAACTCTGGATGAACTCAAATGCATGTACTGAAAAATTGTATCCACCACTAATTTTCTGTGGTCCCAGCAAAATTTCTATATAAATAATGATAAAATTACCAGGCTACATATTTTGGTCCCGTCACTGAAAGATTTCCCACAACGATCATTTTTAAGCTGGTTGTTTATGCAAATGTCTAATAACTGAATGTGAAATATGTTATAAACACGCTGGCATTTATTATTACTGTGGTGTGGTGCAGTCAAGCACGACCTTACATGCATGATGAGAGGAGAAGGGGCAACCTAACAGCCAGCATTGTGTCTTCGTGTCCTCTCTCTCTCTCTCAACTGCGCACATTTCTTCCTCCCCTTAAATGCCTTCAAGAAAGGAAGCTGTTAAATGGCAAAAAAAGCTACATCCTCTCTTCCTCTCTCCCCCTCTCTCTGCATGCTAGCTTCCTCCCCTTACATGCCTGGTGAGAGGGGAATCAGTAGAATATATGAAGCATCAAACAAAACTAATTATGTGATCTCAGTTCTTAACAACGCATGGCTAGTCTGTCAAACACACCGCACCACAGAGCGGCCAAGTGCGTCAAGTCTGACCACTAACGAGGTTACAGCAGTCAGGAATATGTATTTACAATGGTTTTGCCCAAAAATGTTATGCAATATGTTTAAGCAAGGAATTATTTTTTGATAAAAAGCTTTCTTTTGTGTTTGAAGGTGATTTTTTTCTTGCAATGTTGGTGTTTGATCATATCTAAAGTAAAATAAACATGATTTTTAAAAAATATTAATTTAACTCAATGGACAACATCTTCTGAATAAAATGATATGCCCAGAAGCATATACTTGACCTCCCCTTGCCCCCCAAAAATTGTTTAAACATCAAGTGACTTGTATTACCAAGTGTAAAGTTCATTTTCAGTAACTTCTTGTGGGGAGATTGGAGGATTTATATTTGTTTCAATAAACACACGTCTTCTGAAAAAAACTGATATCCTGGAAGGGCCTATTCGACACCTTTTGATATCAAATAATGCATAAGCACCAAGCTCGAGCACAGCTTAACTCATGACAGGTGTTGAGTTAAGTGCACGGGAAAATCAGAGGACATGGTTTTGAATAATTAATTATTGAAGACCATGAATAAATAAATTTTAATCACCTTATTTGTTTATCTCTGTCTTAAAATCACATGTTTTTTTAAAGTGAAATATTATTAATTACTTTAACAACACATTTGCCATGCGTGCACTGCGTCGCCAACGTAAGTGTAGATTGATGTAGATATGCAGCCTGGATTGCGTAAGCTTCGGCTGTACTCTATGATACTTGACAGAGCTCGTTTCCACCCCTTATACAGTTGGCAGGGTGGGAGTTTGTTGCCAAGCAACCAGCATGGCATCCTTGCACCCTCCCATTGCTGAGGCTTCCCCTTCTATGTCTCCACCACCATGAACGCACTGCCTGGTCGATAACCCCTTCACGTGCTCTCAGTTGATTGAGTGCACAAAGGACATTCAAAATTCAGCTTGCATTCTGTGTCATATTATTTTCTTTTTCAGAAGGTTTGAAAGTTTGGGGTTGGCTTGCCTTAGGTGTCAGATTATAATCAATTATATACTGTATTTTGTGATGTTATATTTTGATGTTTTATTATTTATTTTAACAAGATGAGATTAAATGTTTTTTAAATGTATTATTTACAGTAATAAATATTTTTAAATTCCCATTTTTATTGTGTTTATTAGTTAAACTTTATTCACAGATAATGTACAGCTCTGATCATACTCAACATGAAGTTTAATAAGGTTAGAAGTTTTAATTTGTTGACGTACATGTCAGACCCACATCTACTGAAATTCTGGATGTTTGAAAATTTTTTAACAGTCCCCTGAAAAACTGTAGATATGGAGTTGACTTTATGCCTTCTTTTAAAGTTGTTGAAGGAACCCGTATTTTTCAACATTAAGCCTTAATTATTGCGAAAGTATGTTCACCCAAATTATAGGTCATGTGTGCATTTTCTGTTAATGTGTTGTTATGCTATCAGTTTTTCAAATGCTAACTGTGATACATAACAGAGAATGTTGTTAGGCTCACTCACTGCTGGCTGGTCTGGTCTGGTCTACTATTCATAGGGAAGTCTTTCCACTTCCTGGGTTTCCACGCCACCTCACCTGCAGGCTGCAGCAAGGTCCATGCTGTTGAGTGTAGTGTGGTTTATCAGATTTTCTCCTAAATGTGTCACCTGCCATCTATGCCTTTGGATGGATGCCTGGTCTTTGCTGGTTCCTCTCTTCAAGTGCGACACAGCAGTGGCACCATTTCCTTTGTGAAGGATTCATAAAGATCCCCACGTCTGGATTTGGGAGTGAATTGATTTCCCGTAGCTGAGACTCTTGTCAGCTATTGGGGGAGGGTTTATTGGCTAATTAGTATGCCACCCTCCAGTTGGTCTGGGCTGCTATAGGTGCCATTGATCATAGCAAGGGGGTGTTGCAAATAAAATGAGGGTATTTATTTGTATATCCATGGTGGGAAATTCATGCTTGCTTGTGAAACGGCTCACTGCCCTTCCCTTGAATGGCACTAACATGCCATCGTCAGAAACCCAGGCCACCAGTGTGACTCATGACAGTGCCCCATAGCACTTGTAGATCATCCCTATCATCCCCTTCTCCTAAGGAGCTCACTTTATTCTGTTCTCAGGAAATATGGCACTGAGGCAGGCTAAGTACACATCTCAAAAAAAGTTTTGCACCACCTGTAATTTGGTTGTTTATGAAGGATGTTTGCTAGGATGGTAGACACATACCAAAGAGGCATCGGAACGACAGGTACTGTATTCTGTACATACTGTTTTTTTCATCCCATACTTCTTCTTGGGCAGTGAGCAACAGTGATTCAGTAATCCCAGTGGTGCAATATGTTTTTGAGGTGTGTATAATCCCACAAACCTTCAGTCAAACCAATTCTGGATGGACCTGCCCATCTCAGTTAGCAGAATTTCATCTAACCTACATTGTCAATTTCCAGATCCTAGTTTGAGCTAATTGTCATTGGTGTAATATGGTGACTTTTCTGACTTTTTAAGATGTTATCTACCTCTCGATGCAAGGGAAATGGTAGTTTTGTAGATGTAGATGAATAAAATGGGCGCCACACCACATTTGATGTGCAATTGCTGAAATGATGGCTAAACAATGTATAACGAAGTGGTGGGCTACTCGTGTTATTTTAGGATATATTTAAATGAAGGAGAGTGGAAACACAAGCACACACTATTGTGCAATTTATACAGGTTTTGTGTAGTATATACTATTTATGGTAAAGTGAGCATTTTTTTAAGCCCTTTCATTTGGAATAATAGTCAATAAATATATTTTATTGTAGCCTTAGACGTTAACTTTCGAGTTTGGTGAAATATATACACTGTTTTTATTACTTATATGGCAATATCAAAAAAAAAAAAAAAAAAAAAATTGGCAGAAGGATAAAAAAAATGCTGATAGGAAAAAGTAACTAGGGCTTCAAAAGTGCTCGCTCACTTTACCATGAACAGCCTATAACAGTATCAGCCATGATGGCATGTAATGAATTACAAGTAATTACATGTAATATAAGCATTACCATTAATGATTACTTTATGAGTAATTTTTACTTGTAATTATTTACATGTAGGAAAAAGTAATTAGTACTTGTAATCTACTTAAGGTGAAAAATATGTAATTGTTACTTATCAGTAATAATTACTTTTTTTTTGCTTCATCTATGAATTTTAGTCTAATTTTATTTACATTTAATTCTTATTGATTTACAATCATAAGAAAATAACAAATACACTGGTCACAATATTGATACTAATTGATTGATATACAATAGACAAAGCATTTGCTACAGTTGCCATGGAAACCTGGATCTTAAATCACCTATCACGGAGTTTAGTCATTGGTGCAAAGCATTTACAAGAAGGATTAGTTAGGAATGCAGTGAATTTATATATCACTACTGTTTAAACTATGTAATTAATTTCACATGCCTCTCTGTTTTCAGAATGATTACTAACTAAACTGTTCTGATTTTTTACATGCAACATTTGTACAGCAATTTACTAATTTGGTACAATATTTGTGATTACAAATAATTAAGTAATTTGTATTTAACAACAGGCTAGTGCTGCTTACCATAACATATCACACCTATTTATAACCATTTGTCTTAATACAGATAATATAATCAGCTCTCTATCTAAACGATGTTGTTCAAAGTGAATACATGCTGCAGTGTTATCTTCTATGCCTGTCGGTGACAAATTTTGTAATGTGATTTCAACCAAATTATTAGTTATATTTGATTATCTTTATTGAAGACCATGAACAGTAACAATGACTATCCATGTAACTCAACCAAGCAAATTTAAATAACAAAAACACGGTTTTCCTTTGGGTACTTGCAAAAGTATTTTGAGCATGCAAGCACATAATCTCAAACTTGAGAAAACATTAGTATGTACTTTCATTACTGATATGTATGTTCTTTTGGTACTGAATTAAGTGCAGGGAGTGACAGGACTTATGCTGTTCTTATTTCGCATAAACGTGGATCTATGTACTCATCAGTATCAGTGCATTCACAATTCTTTACTTAGGGAGTTTTCCAAACTTTTTAAAAATTCCAAAAGTGAAATGGTATTATTTATATTTATTTAGTTTTTACCCCATGATTGCATGTACCTTCATAGTCTTCCTCACTAGGCCGTAACTCAGGATGTAAGCCAAATATAACAAATTTGTCAGTGTGGGAAACTTTAAATTAGTTACAATTTCCACAAAGTAATTGTACTTGACCCCAATAACATTTTTTCTGTACTTTTACCATTACTGAATATCAGTCACATATATTTACCATCTGCAGCTATGCAACCTAAGAAATAGCTTACTTACACAAACACATTAATAAAAGTTTTCATATATATTACTGTATAATTAAGCATAGTCTCCAATAAAAAAAAGAAATAACAAAAATTAATATAAGTTTATGCATAGAGTATAACCTGCATACATCAGCAGAACTTTCTGATTTTCATATTAAAATTTAGCTTAAATAAGTCTGGCAACAATTTGAATGCAAGATGGCAGACTGTCAGTAACAGAAAAAGTATTTAATTCTAAATATATAGGTGCACGTATCTTCACTTCTACAAAACCAAACATATTATTTTCCCACTACCATTTTAGCACTATATACACTGCTATAATAAATATACACTAATAACAAGTCACTTTTTTTAACCTCAATATTATCAGTTGTTTTTCACAAATGATATAATAAACACTTAAAAATAAAATAACTTAAATTTTTTTACATGGCAAACAGTTTGTGTTACTTACCATTATAAAGTAACAGAAAAATCAACATAATTAGTGTAAAGGCTCCACTGTAAGTGTCCTACTTAAAATTTCTCGAACATGCAACTTTCAAGAATTAAAATATTTCAGATATTTGAAAACATTACAGCAGCAGAATTTTGAACACCTAATTTCAGAATACAATACGCCCATCAATAAACATGACAAAATTACAGTTCACAAAGAAGGGTTTGAGATGTGATGAATACTGACTGGATACTTCACACACAACACCCGCCAATCAAATTTCATACTAATATATTAGAAAAATTTTAACTACTCACCTTTAAAGATGATCTGAAGCACGACTTTAACAAAATTCAGTTGTGAATAAAGCACTGATGACAAATGTAAACATTTTATTTATAGCAAGTCCAAGGAATGGAAAATCGAAAAGTTTCTTTATCTTGAACATAATGTTGCATAAGGATGTTCACAAAGTTAAAATTGTTTTATACATTTTTAGTATATAAAATATTTTCGTTATGATATGAAATAATAGACTGAAAAAAGTATGACAATGACAGAAAACTATTTTACAACAAAGAATGTAAAGGAACTACAGGAAGTTTACAGTAATATCTATTTTTATACAAATCTCAAAATTGAAAAAAGTTAATATGTTCTGCTATAGCTTAAAATAATTGCCAGTGGATAACTAAAATGCCATGAAATTTTTTTTATCGGAAATGTTTTATGTTGCTTGTATTTAAATGTTTACTTTTTAGATGAAATTTAAAACTGAAATAACAAGAAGTTGAAAGAGGTTGTTAACATGTCAATACTGTGACTTCAAGAAACCTTATTAACTGAAACCAAACTTTGTGTAAAATAACATTTTGAAACTTGTACAAATTGAGATTTTAGGTTACAATAATCACATTTACGGTAACAAACATTAATATTTTTTTATATTATTTGGTATTTTACAAAGTTATGCCACCAAATTATAAAATACCCTCAAAACCCAGAAAAAGAAATCACTTTGGCTCTTGAACAGCCTAAAATCTTTTAATGTCTGAAGCGACACTGTCCAACAATTCTCTGAACCCACATTTTCAATCTATATGGATTTGAAGTCAAAAACAAATGTGTTGCAGTGTTGCTAAACAATCCACTGTTGCAGTAATAAGGTATGACACCACTGTTATTTCAAAATTGTTAAACTCTCGTTTTCATAAAATGCACCTTTCACAGCAATTGTTAAGTAGGTTACTTTAGCTGATAAGGGAGGCCAATAAACTACACACCATTAATTTAAAAGCAGAACCCTTAGGCCAAGGGTAAAGGTTCAGTGGGCCAGGTTTTCCGCATCAAAACTCCAGGGGATTCCTAGACTTGAAGCAGGACAGCGCCCTGCCTTCCAGATCGTATGCCACGTGTTCACCGTATCAACAGGCACCAGTGTGCCCTCAGTGCACAGTGCAGTGTAGTGTGAGAGCAGGAGAGTGCAGAATAGTGCCGCGCAACTTCATACCACCCCCCGTCCCCCCCCCCGCAGGTGAGGGTGCGTTATGACGGACTTGGCACACATTAATTATAGGACAATTTAAGATTCAATAATTAAAAGCAAAAGAAAGAGACGCCAGGCGTTTCTTCAGTGCTTTAATTATGTTTATTTGAAAATTCACATATTTTTCACTTTAGTTGTTTCACCCTCATTTCATGCCATCCACATTTAAATTGTATTTGTTCATGTGCAGTGTAATATTATGTATTTATTTATTCATGTTTTATGCAGGGTTTATGTCCATTTAGTTGTGCAAGTATTTTAGCTCAACAGAAAGTAGTGCAGGGCGAGCCGCGTGCCCCCATAGTCCGCGCCTTGCAAGCTCACCAGATTCAGTCGCTGTAGAGTGTCTCAAGGGGTCGGCACGTGTCGCGTCGCGCTCTGGGTGCTTTTGCGTTTTTATGGCAACATCTTTAGCTGCAATAGTCTGATGTAACTTACTGGAACCTGTTCTTTTCTGCACCCGGAGACGCCACCCCTTCTTCCCCAGGAATAGCATCGCCCGGAGAAGCTTAACACACCAGTAATTCATTGTTGTGCACACCTGTGTACTTTCACAGTTTTGATTATCTAGCGGGTCACAGGCCAGAACCCGTGTAAAGTTTTCACCTACAGTGATGTAAAGTTTTGTACAAAAGCAATTACACACAACTTTTTAGACTTTGTGTTTTTAATTTCAAGCCCTGCCTTCGAACGTTTTGGAGTCCGGGTACCCTACAACCCGCTTTCACTGTAATTTCAAGTAATTTACCTTAATAACCAGCATGCTCAACATCTAGCTTTTATCAGTAAAAAGCGTGTAGGTCAACCTGAATAAGCCCACTTCATTCCGACGTATCAGGCGTAGGAAACGCCTGGTTTTCCTGTCCAGAGGGGCAGATCCAACAATTTCACCAAGGGACTGATGCATACGTCCGGGCAAACGGCCCATCGTACCCTGAGATCATCATCGGCATCATCAGCAGCAGCAATCGACACTGCCTGCCGACTGTGTCTGGCACCTAAGCAGGTATCCAACTCCAAAACCACCTAACAATGTTTTTCACCGCCTCTCAAAACTTCTATTAATCCAATACCATCCCGCCAATAGGAGTTAAATTGGCTCCCTTCCGTAGGGCCATTTCCTGCTGAAAACCCTCACTGCTCAACATTTGTCATACGCAATTTAACTGGCATTAGAAGCAAAACATCAGTAAATTCTACCAATTTGATATGTCTTATAACAAGGTCAAAATTTTATGGTTTTATTTTTAGCTTGATTTAATTTTAAAAATTTAAGATTGATGCTGTTTTTATTTTTGTAATNATATATAGAGTTAACTAAAATGCATAATTAAACACATTCACATAAAATAGCATATATAATCACATTTCGGGTATTAAAACATTTGAGTTTCTAGACAATGTGTATTTTATTTTGGTCAGTGTCTTACACAACTATTTGGAATATAATTTATTAGAAGAAATAATTAGACCTATACAAATAAAATAGAGTATTTTTGTTAATTTAGTTTTAATTTGTTTTGTAACTTAAAATTCTGTGTTATACAGTGTATTAACATGCAGTTTGTGTTATTCTGGTTTTATCACTATTCACCATATAATCTTGTGTGCCTCTACTTATAACTGAAAGTCAAATTAATCCAGAGGTTTCCTGCAAAAGTTTTGGGAATTTTAGAAGTATGGCCAACATATGTAAGCTATTAGGAGAGTAATTTTGTAATTACTAGTAGTTATTTATTTGTTACTGCACTTCAAGTTATCATTTCTATTTGCATATGAAAAAGAGAGGATTTTGTCCTTGAAACACTTCAGACTTACTATCCGATCTTATGAAAAATGACAACACATTGTCTTCTACTTCATTTCGGCTTAATTGTAAACAAAAACAAACTGAGAGCATGCACTGGCAACAAAACACTCACAAGGCATGTACTGAAGAAGACTGCACAAAATACAACTCACGACAGAAGAGTTCAGTTGTGGTAGTCAAATTGTTACAAGTTTATTTCTGCACAATACAAAGACTGCAATAAAATTTATAAAAGTTAGCCAAATCAGTTAATATTGGCACAAGATTTCTCGCTACTTTAAAGTAGAAGGTAAGGCACTAATATTCAAAAAGTATCCCAATTAATCTGGTAAGTAACTTGGCCCACATCTGACTGCAACTATGGACAGAGTTTTATATTTTATCATCTGTTTAATACCCTAAATTTGTACTTCCAACAATGACACAATTTTGGAATTCATTATAAACGGTACAAATATACAAATGTGTGCCTTTCACCACATAAGTTTAACTTGTTAAGCAGAGTTTAAGCAAGAGTTAACTAGGATTACTAGTTCGCTGCATTTAACCACTGTCAAAACCCAATTTATTTTATACATCCCACAGTTTAACTTTAAAAACACCTATTTTTGACTGATAAATTCTTAAACTCCACCTAAGCCTAAGCCAACAATGAAAATATGGCAGCCTAAACATATAATATATAAGGGACTATGAGGAAAGATTTGGCAACACAACTTCATTGTAGTCACAATATTAATTTCAGGTTTTTCTATGTGGTTTTCTTTGCTCTTTTCCAATATGAAATCACAAACTGAAAATTTAAGTTGCACTGACAAAGTAAAGAAAACAGTTCACAAATAATTTTTATATGAAATTGATGTTAAATATTCTATACATTATGTAAAACTTCTAAGTTTAGTTTGTATTTTATAGGTGCTTTGAACATAGTACACAACATTTTGATGAGTTTTTCATTTAAACCTAAGTTTTATTTGTAGCTGTGATTTGTTTTGTTCATCTGCAATGGAATGTCTGTTAAAACTTACAACTTGACATACGCGGACTACAATGGATTCACTGATAACAAATACGTTATTTTATGCATCAAAATATTTGCATGCAATTTCATTTACTGTTTTCTTTTAATATGTTGTGAAATTTACTGATCCCTCCTTTTTTTTTTTTTTTAATATATAACTCAGATTCCATTGATTTGTGAGCAAACCCTTGTCACTGATTTCTAGATGCAACATTTTCTTTAAATGTCAGTTCCTAACTTAGATTTATTACACAGAATTAGTTACCTGCTAGATGTGCGTGGTGAAACTGGCCCTAAAACTTTATTCACTTGGTTTAGTAATGTTCCCTGTGAATAACTTATCCTGCGATTTGCAAATAAATAGTGATGGGGTTCCTGTATTTTACCAATTCCTATTCCAAACCCTATCGTGCCATTGTACTAGTCAATTCTCAATATGTCAAATGTGTTCGAAGTGAAAATAATTTAAAATAGACAAAAATTGAACCATAATAATGTACAGTAAACTCCCAATTTGCACGGGTAATGACTGGCTAAAGGTTCCCGGATAACTGATATTCACGGTTAAAGCAATTGGGGGAGGGGGAATGTTTACTTTAGGCCTACATAATGTACACATAGGTTATGTAAACAAATAATATAGCCATATAAGAATTAAATTTTTGACAGCCAGTGTGTGGCAACGTCAATGATATTAATATCATCACATACACAAAATCAAGTATCAGCTGATGCGTGAACGATTGCAAGGAAATTTCACGCTGGCTATTTTGACAGCATACATTTGCACAACAGACATCGGAGAAATATGCAGACAGGAATGAGATAGTAGACAAAATGTCTATGTATTTTATTTTATATTGTTACAAAACAGCTGTTATTAGTGTAACAAATTAAACTTTTTTCTAGAATAATGTGTAGGTGTTTATAAACTAAATGGAACACAGTATGCAATAGTTTAGCTTCGTTTCTCTCTTCTTCATAGGCTGTGCTAGTGCTTGCTGCTGACATCGCCACATGCATGCTTCATATTAATTGAAGAGGTCACGCATCTATCGCAGAGTATTTTTTAAAAAAATATTCCTAAATTAATTTGATGTAATATATTTCAAACTTGAGTTGTTTTGAGCTCGCACTATATGAAAAATTTACTTTTAAAAGGACGTAATAGATACACTTTTGCGACACAGCAGCGAAATAGGCAACAGTGCTGCCATCTGTTGGCAGAGTGCGGCTCGCTTCGCAAACCACGCCTCCATGAAATGACTAATTTTTCATGTGTAAAATGCGAATATGCAAATGAATTCTCAGCATTTGAAATTTTTAGCGAGCTCTATAAATATTTTAACATAACATATTTCCATGTGAAGTGATTCTGCTTCATAATAATTTGGATTCAGCCTGCAATCGCCAAGCCTTTCTGAGGCTGGCTCGCCATTTTGTATTTTTTTTGTCCCGACTGCCTTTTTACTTCTGCAACAAAGTAAAAAGAAAAAAAGTTATTTATTTATTATTTATTAAAACCACGCGTTGTTTGCAATGGAGTCATTCTTGCGGCAAATAATATTTATGTTAATGTGATATTTTGTCATCCAGTCGCACTCAGTGCCATGGTTAATTTATTAATAGTCTATGCATGTACGAACTACTGTAAACTACACAATCTCACATTTTTTACGAGCAGATGCCAGTTTTAATTGTGAAATACTTTATTATTGTGAATGAATGTGCTGTCTGACCATTTCCCCGAATTCCTAATACTTCCAAGTTTCACATATTATATTCACTGTTAAAAACATGTGTAAGTATAGTACCCAAACATTTTTAATATTAAAATAATTCAGTACCGCATCACTTGACTGCAGCCTGGTAATTAACAGCATGCTCATGGGTTATTAACAGTGGCACGTGACTGGAAGCAGCTGTTCAACGTTTGACTTTGAACTGGTGGCTCCACAGTTAAGCCGCAACCCGATTAAGCAGCCCCCAGTAAATCAAGAGTTTACTGCATAAAATAAAATGAAGCATACAAGATAATCTATGCATTGAACATCTTAAAAATGCTGTGAAGACATATCTGCAATAAATAAAAAAATTAATGAAAAGTATAATTGCTGGAAAAAGTATAGAAAGCAGTATACTAATGACATGTAAAATTATACTGGATTTTTAGATTCTTTCAGAAGCACAAGTTTCCTTTGATGTTCTGCATCACATCAAAAATACTGTACAGCCTTTCCTTTGTAACTGTAAATGGTAATACCTGCATTAACTTTTCTCCAAGAAGTGCAAATTTGGGTATTTACATACTGACTTCTGATATGCAAACACAGAAGTGCAGTACGATACATTTATTTCATTGTATTTACAATTCTTGTTCCCTGGATTTTGTCTCTACTGCCCAAATCTCTCTCATGCTGTCACTTTGCAGTGCTTGTCCAAAGACTGCTAAATATTTGGACTATATATCACTGCCAAGCTCATTTTATAATCCTGTTTTGTTGGTCCTGTCATTATGCTTGTAGTTTTAATACATACTCATTATCTGCAATAATGTTAAAATGATCCAGTTTAGTTATGCACATAATACGCTGTGAGTTATAACATGTTTCGATTCAAAACATTTGAAACTTCTTCTCAAAATTTACACTGCTAGTGCATTACTTTCTCAGAATTAAAGAAAACTATTGTTTACTAATTCAACTTGTAATTTTTTTCTAGCAGAATTACTGTATTTGCAACTGATCAGCCAGTGTAACTAGGAATTACCAGCACTTAAATTTTAAGATTCTGAAGTGGTAGTTTAAAATTCACACTCTTTAACTTCAATTAATACTTGAAGAAGAAAAAGAAGAAGAAGTGGTATTAGAGAACTGAAGAATACAAAAATTAACTTGGCCCATCCCTAGAAATAACCCAAATTGACCATTTATCAGTTGAACCCCTTTTTTCAACACTTAACTTTGTCCGTCTGCCAATGAGCTCGAGCTGATTTTACAGCAATGCACTCACATAAAGCGTAAAACCTATCTTGGAAAAGAATCAACACTTAATTTTAGGTGGATAACAGCTTCAAGGATCGTATGCCTGCATTTTAACACATTGCCAAAACAGTTTTTTTTTCCCAACAAGCATTTTATATGCTGGCTTGGAACACATAATTGCTACTTAACTAGCTGCTAGATGTCTAAGAGCTGGTGTACCCAAATGTATACTTAATAACATCAATAGATTTCTCAATTTTTTTATTTAAATCATTTATTACAATGTTTACACTTAGCATAAACAGCTGATTTTTATACATTAGTCTTGAAGATTTAAAACACATTATTCATACAGAAAATTATTAAGTGCTGTCAACATACTAGTGTACACATGAGAATATCCACTTTAGTCACATTCACCAAAATTACATTAAACCAATATATCATCTGATAAATATATTATTCACTTCCAAATAAATATAAAATGAGTTACAAATTCTTCTTCGGTAATTATAAAGAATAGTGACTTTTCCAAAAATCGGGAAAATAATACCTGCAAATGTTATATATGGTGATTACTAATCACACTTAATACAAATTTTATTGGGGCTTCACGTAATTTGCAATATATACCATGAAATGTGATAGTGAGGAGGGCTATGAAGATTGGGGTGTTGATGCGGTAAAACATGTAAAATGTATGTCCAATATATACATATTGGGTACTTAAATCGTATTAAATGCGAGAATACCTTTTTAAACCATTCCTTAATTTATAAAACGTCTTTCACAGGGTATATTTATGCAGATGCACTAAGGTTAAACAGATAAAAAACACTGCAATCAAACAGTGTCGGAATATCATGTAATTCTGTTGAATTTCTCAAGGCTTACCTTGTCTATATTCATGAGAAGATTGTACTACGTAACATATTACTAGTAGAAAAATATACATATTGTATATCATACAAAAAGATGTTCACAGATGGTTTTTTAAAAACAGTTGACATGTAGCGCCACGATACATTCCAATACATTCGGTGACCAATGATGCACAGGCACAAAACAAATGTGCATTGATTTTGGTTTACATCACAGCTGTATGCTGGCTATGTGCGCCAATTCAGTGTACCATGTAAATTTGACTGTGCGGAGGTTTGTGATTTACGAGTACTGTTATGCGTGTTTTATTACAATTCATTCTGTTTGATGTGTTCAATCAAATTATTGTGCAAAAATACAAGTGTTTCTGTGCCATTACGTCTATGCGAGGTGTTAAAATATAATAATTGTGGGGAGATTTTTAGTGTCTGTGGAGTTTTGACAAATTGAATAGACGGTAACGTGTCATGCTGAATCCCCTAGGTAGGAGGCATGACTGCAGCTTCAATGGATGAGTAACGTAAAACATTTGGAGTTTTAGCATACAAAGTGTAATGTAGATAATTATACTGTGTAGTATTGAGTGTGAGAGTGGCAATTGAAGGGTTACATACTTTTGCCACCAGTCATGTAAAATGCAGCAGACCTAACCAATTAAACCTAACTTCACGATAGGTGAATCACAGGGGTGGATGAACAGACAGGAGTATAGTTATACTTTTTCTAACACACTAACTTGTGTCGGCATACTCTTCCCCTGTAATCACATATCGTGAAGTTAGGTTGAGTTAGGCTAGATCTTCTAGCATTTAATGTGGTTATGGAACCTAAATGACATTTATTTTACATAACTTTTACCCCACAATTTCCCTGATCTTCATAGCCCTCCCCACTATCTTATTTGTGGTTTATAATGATAATACGTTGATGCCCCTAGTAAATTCATGTTCTGTGTAATTAGTAGAGTTGAATTATACCACTTTCCATGATTTTTTCTCTTATTTTTGGATAAAGTCACTATTCTTTACAATTACCTCTTCTTCAAGTAAGACATTTCAAAAACATATGCAAGTTAATTTTCAGTATTGATTTAAGCTTCTGATAATTATTTCTCATAGTTACAATGATGCAAACAACATTTGTAAATAAGTTTGAGCATGCAAACACTCAGTCACTAATATTACTCTCATTATGGTACACTAATAAGACCACATTATGGTACAATAATAAGAACAGTAACTCTTTGGCATAGTCTCAACACTTGAGGCCCAATTACTTTAAAAATGCAACAAGATGATTACAAGATGGTTGAAAACTAACTTCGCAGGTTGAGGACCCCATTCAAATATAGTACTGATTTTCACAAGAAGTCTAAGTTAAACAATTATGTATACTTGTACAGGTGTATTCATACATGCAAACAACCAAATATTCTATTATATTTGTCTTGAACTAGAATGAGTTCAACTTCTGCACTGATTGACAACATAACAAGAAAACACTCATCTGCAAGTACATGCATATGGCTACATCAGTTAAACAAGACTACATCAGTAAGTATTAATAGAGTACAAGTCAGTAATATGCTACTTTAGGCTTCTTCTCATAAAAACTAAGCTTCAAAAAAGTCTGTAACTGAATCAGTAAAAAAATAGCAAGATGGTGCATTCAATACAGTATTATACAATATTTGTTATAACTGAAGTGCACACACAGTATTTATACTGTATACTATACAGTATAATATACCTCATACCTGCAGTTCTGTTCCCTTTGTATATTGTCTTGCAAAAAGCACAACTTGTACATTAAGAATGTATTCATTCTGAACAAAATATATAGTTCTTGGCTTCTATGTTCTTGTAGAAGTTGATATTCTCAATCAACATATCAATATACATAACATTTCCATATCAATTTTATTCAGTCTTTATACCGACCAGTACAATAAACACAAAAATAAATGAAAATCCACTAAAAAGAAAATAATCTTATATTAAAGACACATAGTTAATTGTATATATGTAGCAGGTATACTGTACATAAAGTTAAACACAAAAAAATGAAAGCAAACACCAAGAGTGTTCATTCTCTTTATAAGTACGTAAAAATGTCATGAGGTACTTAATGAAAGTTTCTGGACAGCGTGAATAAAAAATTCCGGCTTTGACTTACTCAGTTTTTGATTCCACTCCTTCACAGTAATCCTTTATAACAACCCCAATGGTTTTCCCATACCTCAAGATCAATGTGGTAGTGTTTTACCTGGATGTTGTCGACAGCCACAAGTGATTCCCTTTGGTTGTCATAAACTGTTTCGAAATCTTGTCCTTTCAGTTGGCATTTCAACTTACAGAAAAGAAAAAAAAATACAGGCAGCTATAAAGTGCAGCAGATAGGCATGATGGAGAACGATAAACATGTTGTTCACTTAAAATTGTAATGTTTCGAGGGCTGTGTGGGCAAGCGCTTGCTGTGACAGAGGAGCCACTCTTAGTTGTAATGAGTGACTGGGGGGTGCATGCTGGTGCACCCGCCCCGTTGCTATGATGGTGAGTCTAGGAGCAACCGGGCACGAGGCCGGACGTGTGCCGCAGGGGAGCATTCACAAGTTTGTAAGTCACCTCGCCGCTTTTAGTTTCCGTCTGTTTAAATTGAACCAAAACCGTTTTCTCTAGCTCCCTGGTACCTCGCGCGCCGGCGGACTCGTTATTGTTTCATTAATTATGGGCTCACTTCTACCCACATGCTCGTGCACGGACATTTACAGTGCTGGCTGACTCCGGTTAAATCCAATGCCTTCCTCCCCTCAGGAGATGTCATTCATTCTGAGTGATCCTAGACTAGGCCGGACCTGTGTAATAATTTAAAAACATTCTGGAAAATAAAGGGTTTTTTGTTCCGCTCTGTATGCAGATTAACTTATCACCACGAGGCAGAGTTGGACTACGTGGAAAAGCAAAGGAACCACATGCGCTTGATCAGTTATTTAATTCTGAGTGTCATAAGTAAGTTGAGGGCGTGCAGTGTGGCCTGGACAGCACTGCTAGGATGTATTAAATATATCTAGCCATGTGGTTCGGAATCATAGTCGGCCGCTCACACACACTTAAAATTTTCGTGCCAGTAAAGTGTGTGGATGGTGTTGGGGCCAGACCAGAACCCGCGACGACAGCTTAAATAAAGAAAGTAGATTAACTTGTCAAGTTTTTTGAAGAAAATGCCAAAAGGCAAGAAATACAGTATGTGTATATACTGTCGTTTACCTGCGCAATAATTAAACATTTTTGGCCTGTCCATTTACGAGGTTTGTTAAAAAAAAAGTGACTTTTTATTTTTCTCGATAAATATTTATTTATTCATCTATATCTATTTTGTCCCCTTCAAAGTAATCCCCCTTACATATAATACACTTGTGCCAGCGCTTTTTCCAATCCTCGAAGCACTTCTGATAATGCGCTTTTTGGGCCTTGAGCTCTCCCAGCGATGCTGTCTTTATCTCCTAAATCGTGGCAAACCTCCGTCCTTTCATGGGTCTCTTCAGTTTTGGGAACAGGAAAAAGTCGCAGGGGGCCAAGTCCGGTGAATACGGTGGCTGAGGCATGATTACGGTGTTGTTTTTGGTCAAAAAATCACGAACAAGCAATGATGTGTGAGCAGGTGCATTATCGTGATGCAAAAGCCACGAATTGTTTTGCCACAAATCCGGGCGTTTTCTTCGTATTGCTTCACGCAAACGGCGCATAACTTCAAGATAATATTCCTTATTGACTGTACGACCTTTTGGCAAGAACCCACTAGGAACCCTGCCATTGTAATCAAAGAAAACAGTGAGCAAAACCTTCACATTTGACCGAACTTAGCGTGCTTTTTCGGTCTTGGCTCTTCTGGCCGCTTCCATTGGGATGATTGGGCTTTGGTTTCGACGTCATAACCATAAACCCAAGTTTCGTCACCAGTTATGACCCTTTTCAGCAAATCTGGATCGTCGTTGACATCATTCAACAGCTCCTGAGCGATGCTTATGCAACGGTGCTTTTGATCAAAATTTAGCAATTTTGGAACAAACTTCGCTGCTACACGTTTCATGCCCAAAACATCCGAAAAAATTGCATGGCATGAGCCAACCGATATGCAGACATCCTCAGCAACTTCTCTAATAGTGATTCGACGATTCTCCATAGTAATTTTCTTCACTGCTTCAACGTTTTCATCGGTTGTTGACGTGCTGGGGCATCCAGGACGGGCATCGCCATTAACATCTTCTCGGCCTTCTGTGAAGAGCTTGTACCACTTATAAACATTTTTTTTGCTCGAAGTAGACTCGCCAAATACTAGTCAACATTTTAAGTGCATCAGAGCACTTAATTTTATTTTTCACACAAAATTTAATACAGATTCTTTGATCCATTTTATCGATAGCAAAAAATCGCCAAGCACACCAAAACACGTCTAACCTTTATATCTGTCAAAAACAAACTAAAATGCAAAATGGCTGATAATGCCAACATAAGTTGAGGACATGTGTACCAACATAACAAAAAAAAAAAAATCGATAATTGAATATATGTAGCCCACGAACTTTGAAAAGTTACCATTTTTTTTTAAACGTACCTTGTATGTTACATCTACATAAAAGTGAAACCAGACAATAATGACACCTGAAGATGGCAAGATAAATTAATGCTACATGGAATTATCATTTTAACCAAATTTACCATTCATTAACATATCAGGTAGTGTCATCATATAAATTATATACTTTTTTCATGGGTGCCCTGTTTCCTAAATGTGTTAGGCTCAGCAGCCATAAACTTGACTGTAAAATATAATTCAGCATGAGATCTGATAACCACTTTACACAAATGACCCATGATATTCCTTAAGAATTAAAATGAGAATTAACAACTTTCACTGATGTTAAAAAAAAATTATCATCTGCTATTAAATGCATACAATGAGAATGAAAAAAAACATCAAAACTGTTTGAACTGAGTGATGAAAGATTCAAAATATGACAAACTGTACACTGTAGTTTATTAACTGCAGGCACATTTTGTTTTAGAAAAGTGGCCTGTCTTTATTTGCTCTTGTCTAAAACATAAACTGTACCAAAGGCTGAACCCTGAAGGCTATACAGTCTGCAACTTTCACTGTTGCCCACATAGCCTTCACAACCACAAATTATTTGAAACACCAGACGTGGTATAAATTGCTTTTATTTTTATTCAACAACAGCAGCTTAAGGTTAATATGTCTGTTAAGTGTAGCTATCTCCCTCTGCTTAAACAAATGCTTCTGTTGTTTGCTACCATCCTTTGATCACCACTGCTACCACCCACTGATCAAAACTTTTATCCATGCCCTCCTTGTTTTCACGACTATAACTGTGTCCTGGGATGGGAAGAGGAAGTAAGGGATGTAATGCTGTAAGTAAGGTTCTGACCTTCCTCTTTGTGTGACATGTTTGTAAACCTGCACAATAACACTCTTTGCAGTAGACACATGTTTAAACATGTGGAGATAGAGTTACTTTAATTGTCATAGCATGCACGAATTGATGATATGAAATCGTACTTTGTATAAAGCATGGTGATTTCATATCAAGTATGGTGGTGCTTTAAAAAATTATTGCTACTATGAATGTGTTGCAATAGCCCACACTCATTATGATGTTTTGGCAATGTTGCATTACAACTCAGCAGCATGGATATAGCACCACTGTTTAGTGCTGCTATTGTTTACAGTTCACTTTACAAACTGCCAGTATACTGTTGCTGATGTGGCTGTCAAGAATGATTTTCCCCACCAAACTTTTGTATCTAGTCGTAAACAAATAGTTTCCACTTTGGTTACCTACCTGTCAGACATGCTGTTTGTTGGTTACTAAATATGTGGTGCATTAACGTCTAGTTCTACATATTGAAAAGATTTATTACTGTGTATGTTATGAAGAGAATTCCACATGACATGGTGATGTGGAAAAATAATACAGTATTTACCTGTGTACCACCTGCCCTCACGTAAGACACGCATCTCTCATTTTAAATATTCTCCCAGAGAAATATTTTTAATATATTCAGTTATAAAAACTTATGCTTCAATGCACAGCTCTGTTGTTCAAGCTATACACGTTGCAAAGACAAAATATTACAGAAGCTATATTGCATCACGTTCAGGCAGTATATGTGATGTCTCGGGTGTGTAAACAACTCTTTGCCCCACGTTGGGCGCCAGTTGTAATGTTACCGACAAGCCAAAGGAATTCATCAAAAACATCAGCTCGCTTAGCTCAGCTCTGAGCAAGAGAATAAAGTTGATAGATAAAAGGTGCGAAAAAAAGAAATAATACGAGCTAGAAGTACAGTTTAACTTGGTTTTCCACGTGTAGCTTCATCAATACGAGATGGCAGCGAGCAACCATGGCAGTTCCAGTTCCAGGCAACGAGACAAAGACACAACAGCGAGAACGTCTGAATCCAGTCACCACACTGCCTGTTCCAGTCAACTAGCAGCCACATACTAGGGTAAACACCAATCTTTTATGCTGAGAGAATCATCAAAGAAGCCGTCAGATTGCAAGTAAATTTGTCAACAATGGTTTAGTTTTGTTTTAAGGGGTGTGTACTTGTGTTGTTGACTTTACCCTGTAACATCAGTAATTAATCATGGAGGCTGAAGCCAATCTGACTCTGTACTAGTAAGACGTTGAGATTGGCTCATTAGTCAGATAGTGAAGTAAGTGTAACAGTAAGTCAGGATGTAGAATCAGTGGGTAATCAAACAGAGGATAAATTGGTTACTAGTAATATTTACAGTAAGTTTATAGTAATCCAACAAGAAATTGAAACACTCAAACGAGAAAATTGTGGGCAGAGAACAGAGGCTTTAACAGGACCTAGGACAAATTAGGCTACAGAATTTGATTAGAGCCTGTAAAATTAGAAAAAAAAGCTAGAAAACTGAGGGGTTGAGTTGAAAAATGTAGTTTGTAAAAATGCACATACATTAACCATCCCAGATTCTAATAATAAAAATTGCAATGTGATTGTACAAAGTTGGGTTGAAATTACTGAATGTAAATATGAAAACAAATAGTTTGTTACTAAGTGTAACAAGGTAAACAAAGAGATTACTGAGTGTAGAATAGAAAGATGTTATTACAGATTGTGACAATGTCAGCTTAAACAAAGAGTTTATTGTTAAAAGTGAAAATATAAGAGAAGTTACTGAACGAGATTTTGAAAAAGATGTAAATTTGACATGATGTTAGTAGACCAGGTTCAGAAGGATAAAATTCAGGTACTCAGTGTACCCACATTACCTGATAGTGAAACAACAAGCTCTCGAGAAATTTAAGCAGTTGCTAGTATCGGCTGTTGTGTTGCACATTCCCAGGGTAGTGCTGTGCTCAATGTTTACATTTCTTGTAGCACTATTAAAAAACAGAAAATTTCTGATGTTACAAGTACGGGAGGTCCCCAAAAATGGAAAGACATTGTTATGTTATAGGTAAACTGTGTTTATGTCATAGGTATACCGAATAAAGATAAAATACACAAGGTCAGGAAGGTAGTAATGAAAAGGAAAAGAAAAAATAGATGTATAATTAATACAGTTGGGAGGAGGAAACGAGTAAAATGTAGTATGAGGAAGTTTGGTAGAAAAAAGAAAAGAAAATGTACAGTGAGAGTATCAGAATGAAAGAAGCAGAAGAAAAAGAAACATACCACAGTCTTTGAATTCATATAATATGATTTGAATAGTGGTTTTTTTATATGATGTAATTTTGATTTTGTATTATGTTTAAGTAATTTCCACAGAAATTTTTTTTTTAGCAAAAATAAATTTTTGTTATTGCAATTGGCTATAAACATTTTTTTGTTGCAATATGGTCTTTTATTACATGAAGCTATTCTGGTAAATTGAGAGAAATTAAAAATCTGCTTCATGAATACACAGCGTATTTGTAATGCCTATTTGTAAACAGAAGGTCCAACTGATGCAAATTGTGTATATGGAGTAAGTTAATATTATCTGGAATGGTCGAAACAATATCAAGTACTGAGATTATGATGTTGGTTTTGTGAGAAAGCTTGCAAATAAACCTCATCAATGTACCATATGTATTGGGCAACAAGGTAACTTACAATAATAAATTGTTCTAAACATATAAGAAGATATTTTTCAGGAAATTTTCAATGTGTCATAAAATTCTGAAGAAACCGTGCATATGTATTTAAACATGTTACAAATTTTCATGAATGCTACACTAAACTATGATAAACTAGCAATATAGAATTTTACTTTTATTTACTATATAAATAAAGTGAAGGTGAATGGTAACTGTTTATAAGTGTCATTATTTAAGCACATATTGTTTATATAAAGTGAGTTATATCATGCAAAAGGCACTATATATATATATTTTTTTAATTGGTGTTCACAGATTCAAAATAAAATTTAATGTCAGATATTAATGAAAGAAAGCTTGATGTTACATTGTATATCAATTGTGATTAGGAATTATCCATTAATTAAAAGAGAAGTTGAGTAATTAAGACATGGGTTGTGTAGGTACAAGTGGATTAAGATGTCATAGAATTGTGGACTTTTATAATGTAGGTATACAGTTGTAGGATGTTGCTCCAGTTATGATGGCGTCCTTGGATCATGACACAATGAGTTTTAATTGTTTTGGGACAGGTCCGAGGCCTCTTTTGCAGTTTTTTTTAGCACTGGCCTGATGTGAAAGGCAGTGGCTTGTTTGTAGTTTGGGCAGACCTGGGTCCTCTTTTTAGAAGTTGTGTGCTGATCCCAATAAGGAACCAGATTGCTATTAGTAAGTTGGATATATGTAATGTATTATTTTATTGTAACATGCCAGCGAATATCTTTAAATGAATTGACCTTCTGCAATATGTAATATGATATGCTTTGCTATGATACAATTTTTGTATATATGTGTATGTGTATTACCATGTAAACTGAATTTATTTGTAAGAGATGCAATCGCAGTACAGTAATCTATAGTGCGGTCACCAGTCTGGTAGGTTCCAATTTGGGACAGGTTTCTTAAAAATCTTTCCCAAAAAAGAGGGAGGGGGGGGGGTTATTGTCCACATGTTTTATTTCCTAGTAAGCTAAGAACACGTAGTTGGCTGTTGCAATATGGTGCAATATAATGATAATGAGAATGCAGATAGAACAAGGATTATGGCGTGCCGATATGACGAGGGTTCCAGAATCACAGTAGTGTATTCAAAGTTATTTTCAGATATGACAGCATCATACAATGCCCAGATTGGACAGTTCTTGGTGGTGGAATGAAGCTTTCAGTATATACTTGGTGTGAACACAGCCATTGCTTGTCCACAATAAATAACAGTCGCTTCCGAGTCATGGAACAGACGTGTTATGCTCTTGCCGAATTAAGATGTAGTGAGCGAGAAGCAAGCCTTGCTCACACTGGTCGCACCCACGAATTCTTTCTTTTCAACTTGTGTCTTGAACAACAAACTTCTAGATTCTTGCCACCGGTGTGAGGAGTCTTATAGGGAACTGGGAGAGAATTAAATATATTTCTCCCGTCTTCGTAAATTTCCTTGCAATGTGAGCATTTTCAATCCGAAGTAAATTGATACTGCAATTCTACCTTGATTCTTGCCCCTGCTTTTGTTTGTTGTTTTGGTGGCACTGCTGTAATGGAACTGCGTATCGTAGAATTAAAATTCAGTTGAACTATATTTCCATCAACTCGTATTATTTATTTTTTTTGGCAATTTTATCTACGAACTTGAGTCTCTTGCTCTGAGCTGAGCTACACAAGCTGATGTTTTCAACAAATGCCATTTGGTTCATCCATAAAATTACAACATCAAATTTATCATTTCAAAATCAATAAAGTCAACACACAAATCATGATCTCTGATAATACTGTCTGTACATCAAAAACTTGAAAATGTTAGATTTTGACAAAAAAAATTAAAATTGAGCATGTTAAAAAGAATATGTGTTATTTAAGTTCATGGTTTGTTTACTGGTGTTTGCATTAAAAATAATATATTTTTTCTCAAAAACTTGGTTGTCAAACAAATATTTCATATAATCTTTGGTGTTTTAATGTTTTCAAATTGTCATCTCTTTCAGACATAACTGCAGACTTGTGAAACAATTTGTAATATACAGTAACACATTTTATCCTACAGGTAAAATAACATGTAAAAATTGTTCGAAAACTTGTAATGGAGAGATGGTAAAAACAAAATGCTCTGTAATTGTTTTAATATAGACAAATATTTGTACATATGCATTTTACCATTACAAATATAAAATTTCATTGTTTCAATTTAAATAAAATGTGATTCAAAAGAATGACACAATTTTATTTTGAAACAAATTAAAATATTAAAAAACTTCAAGAGAGGCTGGCGCATTCGGTCCCACACCGCATTGCTGCCGCGGAATGCGAAGGAAAAGTCCACAACACAGCAACTCAAGTTCATGACCAAACAAACTACTCGTAACTCTCCACGACAGCAATAACACAGACCCGCTTGTTCGAAACACACCTATTCAGGAGGGAAGACAAAATGCAGCTAATTCACCTTGTTTCCCTTCTCACGCAATTATCCTACCCATGCTTCCTACCATAGCAAAGAGGGCGTCAAACCTTGCTGCGGAAGAGAAGAAATGAAGACATTAACACAAGTGTCTGCAGTTCGTGACCCGGCTGAGGACAGCTACTTATCAAACGTCAGGGAGGATGTTATGATGGGCACTAACGTGAACCTGCCTTTAAACCAACATACTTGCTGAACGCACCGTAGGTAGACACTGCTGTATTCAGGACAATTTACAAACACCGACAGCGAAAAAATGCCAATACGATGCTAGCCCCGAGGACACATCAACACGGGTCTATGAGAACAAACCAAGCTCTCAGCAGTTTCGCCACGAGGCGGAAGATAAACCAGGATGAGTTGATAATACAGAATCATTAATAAAAGCATATCACACCCGGTAAAGTTGTCTGTCTGTAGCCAGCCACCGAGATGAGAAGATACTGCCCTGGACGCAGCGCCATCGTGCACGATCGCCGTTTCCGTAATGACGACCAGCCTATGGTGACGACTCAACAGAAGGTGAGCGTGCAGATATGGACATTAATACTAAATAAATGTGTGGCACTTATCTAGTGTAATATCTCTCCGTGCGTTACAGTAAATGTAATTATATAAAATTGTTGCACTCCAGATTTAACTTTATATATAACTGTTTTATACTTTGTATCTTACACATTGTGATTAACTAACTCTCAATCTAAAATACTAAATGTATGGTTTGTAATTGTAAATATAACAAACCATAAAACCTTAAAACACTTGGGTGTTGGTATGTATCCAATTCACAACATAATACTTTAGCCAACAGTGCCCTTGTTCTACTACACTTTACTTGTCGCGTTGCCATGAATGTGCACAAACAGTAGCAGTTTGTTTGTTATGACAGATAGCTAACTGCCTTCCCTGCCTCTATCACCCCTCTGTATCATGGACAAACTATAATTTTAACTGAGAGTCGCTGTATTTGCTTACATGTGCTATTCTGCTTGCTTGAATGCATGGAAAATAAGTTATATCTGAGAAATGCTTTAAAATATAATTTTAATCATATTATGTGCATATGGCCATCAACCACTTTTGGTTTCTATGCCCACTTTTGGTGTTTACTTAACCAGTACCGACAGCTACATTTATACCTGAAACACAGTAAAAAAATATCCTTTAAGCAATTCCAAAGTATGAAAATTTGATTGCTCGATATGTGTAATAACTTTGTTCCTAGTAGAAACTTATGCATCATGTCACATTTCCAAAGAGTTTTCTTGGTTAATAAGCAGCTTACAAATATTTTTTGCTTCTTTCAGAAATTTCTTAAAACAGTTTTTACTGAAATACTAAATTCAATAACTGGACCCATGCACACATTTCTTAAAAGTACCCTTTATAAGAATTACCAAGTACATAAAATATACAGCACTAAAAAGTTGAATCCTTGTACTGCATTTTGTCAAGGTAGAGTTGGATGGTGCAGACTGCAACATTCACACAGATGCTCTATGTTGCAAGCTGAAATATTTGCACTGGTGCTCTATCAACCCTCGTCTGTTCTTGTAGCAACCGTTACATGCCTTGCAATAGAATGGCCCTCGATCATTACCATGTTCGTTCCTCACATGCCTCTGCAATGCTGTTTTCCATCTGTAAAACTTTGTGCAGCAAGGACACTTGAACTGACCTTTGCTGTGCTCCCAAGTAGTATGTGTGGAACCTAAAACACAAAATTAAGTAATTATGCAGCTATATATATTACACACGTCATTCACTGCTCTCAACAATGTTCTGACTAAATGTAACACATTTTTTATTCTACTTCTTGCATTACCGATACTTGAACAACTTACTGTACTTCACAAAGGTATTAAAGAGAAAGATAATTTTTTTGTTAAAACCAAGTCAGAAAATTTGTATAACTCAGCAGCTGTTTGAAAAAACACTGTACTATCACATAAATAAAATACGCAAACACAGTCTTGTACAAACGGCCACTGTTATACTGACTCGGGCTTGTCCACATAGATGGGTCCAGGATAATGCCACCTACCTGGTGGGCATGTATCCACTATTGTCATTAGGAAGCTATCACGCGTGATAGCTCCAGCATGACATCAGTATGAGTTCTTGCTTGGTTGAGAAGAAAAAATAGAAAAAGTATGCAACCAGGAGTTCCATGGTGGCAGAGGATCATTCCTTCCCCCATGTGGCCAGCTGTCCTCCTGTCACTATTTCTTGTAACCCTTTGTGAAGGTATATAGATTCACACAGCAGACTCTTGGTCGTTCACAAAGATGATGCTTGCAGAGACGGCACGTCCCTGGGATTGTGTGATTATGTGCACTTTTAAGCTTTGTTCATGTCTCTAGCTCTTGTCAGGAAATGCATTAATGGGGAAGTGTATTATATACAGTATTATCTCCGGTAGCTTTAACTAAGTTAAGTACCCATCACTGGCAGCAATGAAACTTTCTGCATTAGTTACAACTAAAGGCATCGTTAGTTTTGTAGGGTTGGTTTGAGTGGCACCTGCCCTGTTTTTATAACTGTAATAAGAGATCTAACCAGAAAGGATGGGGATAGGGGGTTATTTCCAATCCAACCAGTCTTTACTATGGCACATGGGAAACCGTGTAAGAATATCAGACAAGACAGAGAAATATCCATTCTATCAGGGGTTTCTGCACCATTATGAAAACCTCAAGTGGTGCCACTTGATAAATCATGACTTTTCTATAGTAGCCCTTTGACCCAAGGTCAGATGACAAAAGGGCTGGGTCTTGCAGCTCTCTACTGACAGCTTGTGGAGCATCCTGCCAACCTGAGTGTTAGTTATGTTGCATAAGTGTGTTATCCCAAGGGCAGGCCCTTATAGTTGCTGGTTGATGCAGTAAACTGCGCGAAATAGGAGAACCCTCCTCTGGAAAAATATCAGGATTTTAGAAGTTGGAATTTATGGTTGGTTGGCCCACCCAATCGGATTACCCCACCTTGTGTTCTGGAGCCAGATGAAGAGCAAAAAGGAGTGAGGCTATGGCCAGGGAACCAAGGCATACACTCTCTCCAAAGTCTTTGACAACTTCTTAAACTTAGAAATGATCCCAAACATTCACCAGGGAAGAATTTAGACACACCACCACCAAGTGGATGAATGAATCAGGCTCCATACCTGGCAAGCAGCTGTGGCAAGATTCCCTCAATTAACCATGGCAGGGCAGAAACTAATAAGAGCAGGCAGATTCTAAGTTCATTCCATTCTCTAGTTTTGTTATACATGATAGAAGTGGAGGGTTGAATACAGGGATATACATGGCAAGACTCTTTTGCAAAAGCGATCGGCATAGACAACTGAATCCGCCATATTACACAGTAAAAAAAAAAGCAGTAGTATACTTTGCGGATGTGTCTAAAAATTTTACCAATGGCATGGGATCCTGCAGGACAACATTGGTACAGTCGAGACCCAGTGCCAGCTGGTCAAACCAAGGTAAGAACTACAATATATTGTAGTAACTACATGCAAGGAACTAGCCATGAAGAAAAAGCACTATTCACTTACACAACACAATTATGATACGTTCTGTACTCATCAATTAATCAATTAATAAAACATTCTGTGTACCAAATAGTAAAACATTTATGAAAATTCTGTGTGTGTTAAGTGCAGTCAAATAGCAGTAATTTTCTCATGTCTCAATACATGTAATTTAAACATTGTGAACTACCAATCAGATTACTATCTACAATATGGGTTCATAACAATGCAAAACAAGTATGGCTTTAACAGGAATGTATATAGTGATACAGGCAGCTGCTCTGTATCCTTTCCTTTGCCCTCCCCCTTGAACATGCGAAGCGCAGAGCTTCAAGAGCATCACTGGTACCCGGAGAAGCGCACACATTTACAAATGAGCTGCCACATAACATGCACTGCATGCCATGATGAGGCTACCTGGACTTGTGCCACCCCAGTCCTTAGAAGATTACGTATAGTTTTGATAAAAATTTTATGACAATCACGCCCCGCCCCCCTCCTTCCCCTTAGCGAGACTTGGTGTGTGAAGAACCTTCAGGGCCAGACCTACTAAGCTATATAAGCTGTGGTGTGCCTCTGTGTTGGGAGTTTTTGGAGTTGTGGACAGCCATTAGCGCCAGGTGTGTGGTTACCATCAGAGAAATGAGCAATGACAGTGACCAGCGGGAATATTGTAAAGTGGGACTAGATGTGTGAGTGGCAGACATTTGAAATGATGTTAACGTATGGCAATGGACTTTTGATTGTACATGTGTAAATAATAAGTGAGGATTAGGTGACTTTAGGTAGTATATAGTAAGTGATAAGAACCTGACTTCAAATATTGCGCTCACTGACAGGATAATAAGTGAAATTGTAGCGATAGGTAGTTTAATATTGTAAATAATAGTTGTGCAAATTTTTTATATCATTGTAAATAAATCAATAAATTAAATTTAGTTCTATTTATATTAAGACCATCACTCACAAACTTGGGTAAACCCCTGCACATACATATACAGTATTTACATTTATTTACATACACATACAAATGTATTTAACAATTCATAATGTACAGAGATGCAAAGTATTGTGGCTCAGCAATATAAAAGCTAAAGAGAGAGACTATTTCCAAATATCATAAGATAGTTGCTCTGCATTTCATTACACAATGTAAACTGAAGGCAACGTTTAGCTTCAATATGTGTCTACATTTAAAAAAAAGTCTGTAACATAACCCGGTACAGTGAACAAACAATATACCCCAAGTAAACCTAATTGGAAAATAATAATCTTTTACCCCTATACTAAAATTAATTATGACTAAAATGAAATCTCCTACATGCTTGTGCATGTGTAAACATGGCACGTGCATACACACGCATGCGCACACCCACCCATGCACGCACGTGCACACGCTCACACACACACACACACAAATAATATAGACCAAATGCAGCAAAAAGGAAGTATGATTACACACATGTAACAATAATAATAGTGACAGCTTAACCAGAAAAGACGTATATGGGCATGTATGTACATATATAAATAACAAAGCACAAAACTATTTTGGCAGAAATGAGGTCCTTATGATGTCAACCTGTTTGTCAGAATACAGTTACAACACTCTTTTCTTTATGATAGGATGAACACACAAATTAAAAATAATGATAGCACAGTGCACAGATTTTCTGAAAAAAGAGTCTTAAAAAAAGATTGAATAGTAGAAACATTTCAAGGATCTTAAATTGATGTACCTAGTAGTTAGTGTTGGCACTTATAATAAGTGATAACACTGATTCAAATAAATAATAAATAACTTTATCCATGCTTGATTATAAAACCTACATCACAGCAACTGACAAGAGGAAATGTCAAAAACCAATGTAAATACAATAACATGGCAGTTTCTGATACTCATATTGATCAGACCATAGCACTTCCAACACTCCCCCTTGGGCAAACATTTCTTTGAAGAGAGTATTCAATTTGATTACTGTTCCTTACATACCTGTACTTCTATATACACTGAAGAGCCAAAAAAACTGGTACACCTGCCTAATATTGTGTACCCCCCCCCCCTTTCGCACACGCAGAAGTCCCGCAAGACGACGTGGCATGGACTGGACTAATGTCTGAAGGTATGAAGGAGGCAATTCACACCATGGATCCTGCAGGGCAGTCCACAAATCCAATCTGCGCCAATTTGAGAAAGGGTTGCACGTCTATCACGTTTAATGATTCTCGTCAGTCGTCGTTTGTCCTGTTCTTTCACAATATTTTTCCGGCCGCAGCGATGTCGAAGATGTGATGTTTTACCGGATTCCCGATATTCACAGTACACTCATGAAATGGTCGTACGCGAACATCCAAATGTTATCGCTACCTTGGAGATGCTATGTCCCATCTCTCGTGCGCCGACTATAACACCACGTTCAAACTCACTTAAATCTTGATAACCGGCCATTGTAGCAGCAGTAGCCGATCTAGCTGCCGACCGCATTGCGTTACTCTGATTGGTTCCATACCTCTGTTATTTGCATACGCACGCCTATACCAGTTTTTTTGGCTCTTCAGTGTATTACACTGTGGAAGTACCATCAAATCATACATACATAGGAAATGTGATGAAACAAAAAAAAAAAAAAATAGACACACATGTACAACACAGTTAAGAATACAGCACTGTATGTGCTTAGTCAGTGCATGTGAAAAAAAAAAAACTTGTACGGAACAAAAAAAAAGACATCCCAAAGAAATTTATGTACATTCCAATAAGCCAAACAATGTGATCAAATTTTCATGGTTTAATTGGCTTGTACTCAATATGTACAGTCTTACTCTCAATATGTGATCTCAGTAGATGATGTTTTATGTCTGTGTGCTTAGATTTTTGCCTGATAATGTTTTATTTTGTTAGGTGTACAGTACCCAAGATTATCACAAAAAATTACAATTGCTTCACCAAAGATCTGTGGATCAATTTCTCTGTTATGTGACCTTAAAACCAAAGGGTTTCCTGTATTGTAAAAGACAAGACAATATATTCTCACTCTATTGTGGACAACACTACTGTTGTTTGTTTCTGACTGTACCAAGAAATCAGCCCAGCCATCAAGTTGAAAAAACTCCCTGTAGCACAGTACCTGTTATTTGTCTTGTTACCCCAGTCCGCATCACTATAGCATTATGGTTGCTCATTCCCATCTTTAGAGAACTGTAGTTTTAGGCTTACAAAACTCTTTACATATCTAAAACTTTTCTTTAATGCCAACACAGGTTCAGTTTTAGGATTTTTGTTGAACTTACTTACAGTGCTGACTGCAAAGCAAATGTCAGGCCTACTTATCTGGCTCAGGTAGAGAAGACTTTCTACAGCTTCTTTGTAGGGTACATCTCGTGGAAGGTCTTTATCCTCTGGCAACAGCAACAGGTTTACTCCAGGCACCATCAGAGTGGAAACCAGCTTGCATTCATCAATGTGGAATTTTTCAGCATTCCCTCAATGTAGGTAGACTGGTCGATGGAGAGTGTTCCATTCATGAATCTTGATTGATGTGCATTCCCCGGTAGTAACTCACCTTTCCAAAGTCTTTGATGCAAAATTTTGAACGTAACTCCTCCTTTATCCTGCAACTTATTTCATGCTTATTGGTAAAAATATGCAGGTCATCAATGTACACTGCAAAATTGATTTTGTCGTTGCCATTTAAGTATATACAGAGGTCAAAACTTGACCGAGTTACTTCAAGCAGTCTTCTGTTCCAACAACAACCACTTTATGCAAATCCGTTTATGGTCTTTTTGAGTCTCCAAGCTGATTTTTTGCTCTGGTGCTCTGAATTCGTTTCTGAAAAGGAAATAACATAAATCTCTTTATCTAGGCTTTACTGTAGGTATGCAGTAGTGACATCAATATGTGAGATGTTCAGATATTTCACTGCTACTACAAACAAATATCATGGTGATGGATCACTACATAGTATAAAAGGAAGTCCCTGGCGAGCATCTGTCTGTATGACTGCGCTAATCTCGAGAACCACTGAACGGTTTTGGATGAGGTTTTTACTGTTATGATCTGCATTTATCGAGGAAGGTTTGTGTGTATTAAAAATTGCCCTAGCACTTATAGAAGCTGAGCATTAACAGTATTAGTGAATCACGTCTGGAAAAAAGTTTGCCGCCAGTGTGCTCTCATGGAATACGCTGCCTAAACCTTTAGAGATATAACAAAATCATGTACGAAAGAATTGTGTAAAGTTAAATGATCTACAATGGAGAAACTTTTTTAATACCTAGAATACCAATGATTCCCTCCGATTTGCCTTTTAATTTTAAAAGAGTCCAATTTCCAATAAGAGTTTGTTTTGGTATGACCATAAAAAAAGGCACAGGGTCAAACACTTAATGTGGGTGGAGTGGATTTGAGTGGAGCATGTTTTTCACACAGACAACTATACGTAACTCTTTCGCGTGTCAGGTCAAACAGAAATATTTTTGTGCTGACGGTCGGAGGCAAAACGATTAATGTTGTATACAAAGAAATTTTCTAAACCACTATCATATAATATTGTTATATTAGAGATGCGTGAATGTAAATAAAGCGAAGGAGGTAGGTATGTCAGGATCGTGGTAAATGGAGGTCCATAACCTCTGCTTACCCCTCTGGGAGACAGGCGTGACATGTATGTTATATATGATAGTAGTTTACTAATTTACTATCATAAAATATTGCAACTGTCTTTTCCCAATTTATTTAATAATGTATCGCTGTAAAAACGAAATTGTACCTGGGCGAAGCCGGGCTAGGTTGCTAGTATCTTATAACAGGTGAGAAGGTCTTGATAATGTATGCCTTCTATTTGAGAACATCCCTAGACTATTCTTGCTTTGTATCTTTCCGAATTGTCTTCAGCTTTCTTAACTTGGAAGACCCATTTCACAAGTCGTGGTTTGTTGCCTGGTGGAAATGCTGACCATTTCAAAGTTTAATTTATTTTTAAGGACTTTATTTCTTCCTCAATCGCACCTTGCCACTTGGATGAATTTGGACCATTCATAGCATCTTTCACAGTCTAGAGGTTCATCACAGTTTCCTAAGGTGAAGTAAGATATCAAATCTGGCGATATTACAGGTTTTGACATACGTGATGATTTTATAATGTTTTTGTGGTGACTCCTCATCGAATTCAATCTGCTGTCCAGAATATTTTCATCTGGAGTCTCTAATCCAAAAAATGGTGCAGCTTCATCCTCACTGGGTGGTTCATCTGGTGTACTTTGTAGAAATTTTTCATTCAGCTGATTATTTGGAAGAGGTAATTCTTTTCCTGTCTGAAGATTTGTCATAGTTGCAGACATTCTTTGTTTAATAATAATAATAATAATAATAATAAAAAAACCTAACTGCTGATAATCTTACTGTTTGTTGGGTCAATAAGATGGTATCCCTTAATGTTAGGTATCAGAATAACCAACAAAAAAAATAAGTTCCTTTGATTCTGGGTACCACTTTTTACATCTCTAATTTGGCACCTGTGCCATTGCAGCAACCAAAAATATTTAGGTTACGAAGGTCCGGTTTTGATCCGTTCCAGGCTTCATATAGTGTCCAATCCTGTACAGCTTTGGTCAGTGAGTGATTATTGAGGTAGACAGTTATAGTGACAGCTTCTGCCCAATATCGTTAGGTAACTCAGCAACCACTATCATTCTTTTTGCCATTTCCACAATGGACCTGTTGGCATGCTCAGCAATACCGTTCTGCTGTGGCGTATGCCTCATTGTTGGTTAATGTTGAACATCCAGTTTGGTTAGCTGTCTCTTCAGGTATCTGCTGATAAATTCTTCACCGCCATTGTAGCAAAGGATTTTCAACTTCTTCCTTGTTTACTCTTCTATTATGGCAATAAATTCCAAGATTAACTTGGGTACCTCACTCTTTTCTTTCAATTAATAGATGTGTGTGTATCTTGACGTGTCATCTATCAGTGTCAGAAAATACCTGTTACCACCAACTGAAGGCTCCTCCATTAGTTCACAGAGATCGGAATGTACAATACCTAGTAGTTCTTCTACTCCGGTTTCACTTGGTTTGAAGCTATGTCGTGTTTTCCTGGTAAGCGTACTTTGCATGGTGTAGGGAAATATATAGCACCTCTGATACCTGTTGACATCAATTTCAACTGGTTCATACTAGTCTGAGATGACCCAAAGCCAGAGATATTTTTTCTCTTCTGTATAAAATACTGGATTGGCATTTGTTTTATCTGAAATAGTACTTGTAGCCTTCAGCCTGTAAATGCCATTATTTTGTGAAGCAGTGGCAATAACCTCACCATCCTTTGTAAATAACACTGTGTGACCGTTACTGGTTACCTGACTCACAGATAAAAGGTTAGTGGAAAGTCCACGAATGTAGTGACTGTTGTAAACTGTTACCTTTTCAACTTCATTGTCCACGACTATGTCAATATCTACACCAGCTGAGAGATGCTGGCAGTTGTTATTTTGGGATCAGTGTCTGGTGATACACTTTTTGAATGAAAAGCACTTGCAAAAAAATGAGCAGATGCATATGAGTCTAAGGCAAGAAGGCAAGAAGTACATTACCTTTCTTACAATTTTCGAACTATTTATGTTTGTTTCGAGTCAGACAGTTAAATTCAAAATTACCAAGTTTATTACACGCAAAACACCGAACATGCTTTTTGTAACTTTTGTGTCCATTAAATACACCTTGGAAATACAAAGCTGCCTCGTCTTCCAATGATTTTTGTTGGTAAGTAATTTCACATCCTGAAGTAATTTTATTTTAATTAAATCACCAGTAATGGCAATACATGAACTTTCTAACCCCATAATGCTTAATTCGCTGGAAATCCAACCAGTAAAAATGAGCCTACCCACTTTTCTCCTACTTTTAATCCAAGCTCATTTTTAGGTGTTGGGAAGTTGAAATAATAGTGTTTAAATATTCTTCAACAGACTCACAACTTCTAATTGTGTTGTAATTAGCTATCTCAATAGACCTCTTCGTAGCTATCTCAATAGAACTGCATTCCTCGTCAACCCTGAGTCTTCAAAGGACTTTTGAAGATGTTTTCCAAGTCTGCTTTTGCAGATGAAGTCATCTCAATGTGTGGATATATAACAGGATCAACTATTAATAATCTTTGTCACATGCCTCCTCCACATTTTGTGTTCCATCAACTGTGTCTGAAAGACCTTCACATTCTAAATATGCTATACAAGCAAATCTCCATGAGGAAAAATTTTCCTTGCCTTTTAGGAAGCTTCAAAGATGCCATAAACTCTCGCGAACATGCAATCCCAAGTGTTGGCACTTAACTGGTGTACAAGAGTAACACTGCACAAACATTAAAAATAACTTTTTCAACATACTGGGCCTATAACCTGTTGGGACTTTTAAATTATAACACTGATTTAAATTGACGATAAATAACATTATCCATGCTTGACTAATGATTATACAACCTATATCACAGAAACTGAATAACAACAGAAGTGTCGCAGACTAATGCACATACAATAACATGGCAGTTTCTAACACACATATTGATCTGACCATAGCAATGCAAAGCATGTTTGATCACACTTCCAACAGTTAAGAGGAGTGCTAGTGTAAGACTGACTATGTATTATGTTGAGTTCTAATGTGTGCCAAATAGACCAACTAACCTTCACCTGACAAAAAATTAAACTAAAATAGTATAAGTTGAAAAACAATACCTAATAATTAAGTTTAAGATAGCTATTGGCGAGCTTCTCATTTGTGATATTCGTCACTCTCTCTATTTACTTGCCAATATCCCCATTTGCTCTTCACATCAAATTACTTCCTTTCTTCACTCTTCTCCTTGGCATTATTTTAAAGAATTCTTCAACTTTTTTATACTATGAAATACACAACCAGAGTATGGTAACCAAAAATACTATATTTTCTAAGAATAACTTTAAGATTATTTCCATCAAATATAATTTGAATACACATTCATTTAGGGTGGGAAATGATAGTGACATTCTAAATCTTTATAAAAGCTGCTTATTAGGAAAGTAAAACAAATCACACACACATAAAACAAACATTTCACAACGCAGTATTAAATTCTTTCTGCTTTTTAAACGACACTGTGAATAACATTTAACACTGAAAACTTGCAAAACATCAGAAAACATTGCAATCTTGATATAAAAAATTTTCAATAGTTGAAGTTTTACTACTTGTGAGACGAAGAGGCATTCCTGTGCATATATATATATATATATATATATATAGACAGAGAGAGACAGATGCACGTGCATGCACGCACACACGTGTGCACGCATTCATACACACACACACACACAAACGTTTACCCGTGGCTTCGCTCGCGTGGTTGTAGTAACAAACTTATAGGGAGAAATAACGGTATTTGTTAGTAGACAGACACTGATCATAAACACAGAACAGAGCACTAACGATGTCATTTTTTGGTGCTAGAATCACTCTTTTACATAGCCACTGGTCATCATTTATATTTCTTAGTAGATCTGGGTAAATGCTAGCAATCAGTTCCGTATCACTCTGTACCAAATTACTAAAATCAACCTTTAGTGACATACAGCCCTCGGCATCTGTTCCTAAACGCCCATATCCAATTTTAATAGTGTATCAGCATAATGTCCTGTATCAACGTCATTGTACGGGTGAACTCTCATATTTGTCGTCAAGCTGAATTTCTTGACATTTACCCATAAGCTTGACGACATGAGACAGGCTTTGATTTCATCTGCAGGTGTGCCCCTCTGAATCACCGGTAGAGTTTGGTGGAAGTCACCAGCCAGTGATACAACCATTCCTCCCATAATGTCTGTATTGTTTCGTATATCCTGTAGAGTTCGGTTTAGGGTCTCTATCGCTTTTTTGTGTGACATTGTGCTTTCGTCCCACACTAACAACTTACATTGATGCAGCATTGTACCCCATGTCACTTCCCGTCCCTCTATCTATCTCTGTACAAAAAATCACATTGATCCGTTGCTCCATTGCGATGTGAAAGGAGGACAAACAAACAAACACACTTTCACATTTATAATATTAGTTAGAATTTTTTTTTGTGAATACTAGAGAGTCACCTACTTACCAAATTTTATTGCATCAGTTTATGCAAATTTTTGGAACCGTAATCTGATAATATTGCAATAGTTCAACATCGTGGTACATGATTATGTGTTGTTGCATGGGGTTCCAATAATCACCAAAAAAGTGACACAAGGATGGGTGACAATGGTTGACTGAAAGGGTGGAATAGTATGTCTGCTAATGCTAAAAAAAAGTGCAGGAAAATCATACTTCTGGAATACTGAAATGTTCAAGCAAGCATAACAATTTTTTCAAGCAAATGTTTTCAAACTGGCATCAAAAAAAGTCAATTAAAATTACTTTACACCAATGATGAAATTTGCTGTCATTTATGGATGTTCACTGTTTTACAATATAGCTTCAGTGTTTGGTCATAATTAAGAGAGAAAATTTAAAAGGAAAATGGGTTGTAACAGGTATTAAACAAATCCTTCATAACTTTTGCCACTCCTCACCCTTGCTGTCCAACACAACTAGAGCTGTGCCGATTTGAATTGGCTTCTGCAGAATTTGCTGATGTTGACCAAATCAGCACTTCTGCCGATGTGTGAACTGCAGGTAATTTTCTGCTGATTTAACAAACACAAAATGTTGCAGGGTAGCTACGAGTTATTCTTTTGCACATACAATAGACATGCCTTGCCTTTGTGGACACTGAAAGTTTTCCATGTAATGAAGCACTTTCACCATCAGGATATGCATCTGGGAAACACAAGCATCAGCAGAAATGTTTATTAACTCCCACAGTTTTTTTTTTTTTCAAACAAAGTTAGTAGTTTTTGTCTCACACTCAGCTGTGAGATAACAATCTACCAGTTTGACAATGACGAAGGTCAGTGTCCCAGAGGGACGGGAAGAAGCTGGACCATGAGAAGACAACAAAAAACATAATACAAATTTTCTGCCTCAAGAAATTTTTGTAACTTTGCATTTATTTTCTTGGCCCTTTCAGACCCACTTAAATTCAAGGTTTCAGGTGTTGCAAATAACAAATTTTATGACACATGCTGTACTTAAGTAGACACAACACTTGTTTTGTTGTCACAGCCAATGAGCTGTTGCTATATGTTTGGCTAGGGTAATATGAACCAATTAAGACGGTTTGCAGATCATTAACCCACAGTTAAGATCATTTGTCATTGAGCTTTACAGTGTACATACTGATAAAAAAAATTACCTACACATGCATAATGTACACAACTGTGTATAAATGGGTTAACATGCCTGACTATTTAAAATGTTTATCAACTACAGAATATGCTATTATTTTCTGTGACATATTGCACCCACATGATGACATCTGGATGGAGATCAAGTCTGCATACATTGCTTGTCAGCATGCACCAGTTTTTTATTTTGTTCCCTTGAAAAACTATCCATACAAGTAGCAATGTATTTTAGTTTTGACTAAAGTTTATACTGAAATTTTTCAGAGAGTATATTTTGGTTATAAATGCATTCCCACAGGTATGTATGTAAATTTGGTACATCATTTTTGTGTCTTATTTCAAGACAAGTGTACATGTGAAGTTTTCCCTTTATAGTGAACATAGAAAGTGTTCCCTTCAGATTCCTTATAACAATGTTCTACTGTATTTACAAATTCATTAGCAAAATGTTCACGTTAAAAATTAATTCTCTGGAACAATTTTTTTCTATCAACTCAGATGTGTAGCAAAGCATCCAAGTACAAAACTTCAATTGGCCTGTGATGGCACCTTCAGGGTGATAAACTTCTTGCAAGTAAGTGTATTTATAGCATTTTATTGCATACTGGTTGCATATCTTATTCTAAAAATTTTGAATGCCACTTTTATGTGAAATCATTGATTAGATACTAGATAAAAAACATGAACAGTATCTGTTTTCAATGTAATTAATATTAATTAGGTTCCCAGTGGTAATTGGACATCTATCCCCTGTAAATGGCACAGATTTCCCTTAAATTATTTGTATTAGCAAACATCCAGTAATGGGGAGGTACTGCCTATTAACAAATGCAGCATCCATTATGTTCTCTTATTCTGTGGTTCAGCCATTGCCCGGCACAGTACAATCTCGTTTCCTCTCATTGCACACCATGCGAGTGGGGAGGGAATGTTCCGTTTGGCTATCTTTGAGCGGGCTCTACAGTTGCTCCAAGACCAGGTGAGATACCACTTACTCCTATAACAACAAATCTGATGGGAGAGAAAATGGTTGCCTAGCAACTAACACAGTGTTCTCTTCCTCCCCTTTCAAATCTGGTGAGAGGATGAGTTGTTGCCTAGCCACCAGCATGGCATCCATGCATTCTCCCTCTCTTGGATGCCCAGTGAGACAGATAGCCTCCATGCCGGATCAAATTTGCACTCATTGTGAGGGGAGGCAAAAACACTTTGGTTATCCTCAGCTACCTTTGGCTGCAAATTGTCTCGGCCGGAAATACTTCAACTCATACCCCCCCATGCTTTTTGAATGGGAGAGTGACAGAATCACTCTCCCCACCAATTTGTTTGTGGAGGGCATTAGGCGTATGGTGCATTCCTCTGTCTCAGCTGCAGTACTGAAAATATCGCACATTTTAAGTGATAAAAATGTTTTACTCTTTTGTGGACTCAAAGATTATAGAGCAACCATTATAGAAGAAAATAACTTTGAGCTTAACATTTCAAATATTTTTTTTTGCATAAATGTTGAGAGCTCTGTACTAATGTGAAAATTACCAATGACAATAACCATTTTTATCTCAGTCATAAGATTCCAGGTACTGATAAATAAAACACAAAATTAAAGGCACAGTTCACCAAAAAATTTAGTTTCTATTGGACGATAAGGAAAATTTAATCACTAAGAATTATGTCCGTCAGATGAAAATAACAGCAGTCATGAGATATAGCCAAATACCATGGTGCATGCACATGTGACGTCACAGGAGCCAGAATTTTCATTGGCAGCTCCGTACTGCCTAAAGATGGTGGTTGGCTACACCAGTGCATCTGATGGGTCACAGCTGAAAGTCGTATGGTGGTCTTTGTACTGATAAATAGAATGTTCTTTGTTTCTTCATCTTTCTTGGAATTCTCATTTCCGTTTATAATGTTATGTTAACAAGCCTATATAATTTTTGTCAGAAATTGCTTAATGTGTATGAATATAAAGAAAAAAATGATAGTTGTATACATATGCATTTTTTTTTCTTCCTGTGCATTTACCAAGCAGTTCAATTCTAACCTAATGCACATGAATTTGTTTTTACATACCTGAAATTACGCTGTGAGCTTTCCATCCGTAAAAAGTGATGAAAGCATTTACCAAAGAGGAAACATTTAATTTACGATGTTCCAGTAATATGGGCAATTGTTGGTCATTATTGATTACAGTGTAAGTGTACACAGGCTTGCTACAGCCTTCAGATCATTAAGAAGAGCATTTAATAAAAAAATACAAGGAAAATCTAATTATTAATGAAGACTTAATGCTTTAAGAGTATATTCTAGAATATGCCATTATGGCACTGGTCACAGATCACTAACAGTCCAAAAAAAGTATTATCTGTCTTGCATGGAAATATTTAGCAAGTTGTAAATAACCCCCTCTCCCGTACCTTTCGTTATTTTTAATACTGTAGTGTTTGTACTGGTAGGTTTCTGACACATGGGACAACAACTTTGTCTCTCCTTCCTTCAATGGAAAAATAAAGTCTACTAAGCATAGACAAAAACATCACCCTCTCCCCCCAGTCAGATGGTAAAACTGAGGTTGAAATATGTAGGGTTTGTGAAAGATTGGTATACCTTTTTTTTGCTAATTTCAGATATATTTGGGGCTTATGATAATCTTTTATAAAATGCCACATAAAAAACTTTACAAAATTCTTTCAAATACACTACCACAATGGTTATACAAATTTTAATAATTGTACAAAAGTAGAAAACCGCTAAAATGATTATATATTCCAAATCCCCTGAGTATTACAAATTCACATTATAAATTCATTACATGGAAACCCCTTTAAAAAATAAAATGTAAAACTAATCTTTGCATAATTATAAATTGCTAAAATTCACTTCTCCCCTGTCATAACAAGGTTCCGAGGATCCTATCTGTTTCGTCTCTGCTTCTCACTCCAAAGGCAGGAAGCTGTTGTTCTTTTCAAATCATCCACAACATTTTCAAACAATCTTGGACGTCGCTAGCATTTCTCTGTGATGTCACATGCAGCACACATGCTCCTTGAAGGCTTCAAAGATAAGGGAGTGGAGGAGGAATGTGACGCAAAAGGCGGCCTACCGATGGCTGCCGCATGCACTTGGTGATCAACGCTTTGATGGGCCACACGCAGTCCAACAGGCCCCTTCGCACTCGACACACCAGGCATGTTCAACGTCCATGCACACCTCCAACTCCCACATAGCTTACGTAAGACGATACGTGGGACATAATTTTCATGTAGGTGAATGTCGATAGATGGTAGATGTAACACCCATCACACGTTATAATTTAGCGTTTCATTTTTACCTGTGTAAAACGTTACCATTTTGAACCTCCCCCTCTCACCATTCCTCGCACAAGACGGAATAACAATAATGTCATGGATGTCAGTGGACAGCTGTGATATGTTTTGAAATTTAAGTGCCAACACAGTTATACCAAGCCTTCAAAAATAGAGTTAATTGGCCGGTGGAAAAACCTTACTGTAGTACAAATTAAACCACGCATACTCATACATGTATTTAATTCTAATTCCAAAATTATTGCAAACCTTTTGTTATTCATTAGCACTGACATGAAACAATGAAAGCAAGAAACAAGCTAATCAAAGAAGTTCCAAGCTCAAAGACGTAGTGGTGGGTAACAAACAGTTTACACACTAAGTAAATCCTTGGACAGCTATTGGACAAGAAAATAAGATAGTACATACTGCCATCCTGCATTCAAAATCACTTCCCAGAACCTGATGGCTATTATATCAGTTCAAGGCACAACCAGTTCCTGATAATCAGAAAAGACCAGCTTCCTGGATAGAATTATTTCATAGGCATGAGCTATCCACTAATTTTTTACATTCTTGTGAAACAATGTAAGCAAAGTTTCATTGGGCAGTTAACACATTAAGATGCCAAAAGTCATGGGATAGCAGTATGTAAAGATAATAGTCGGTAACGCCACCGTACTGGTACATCTTCGAACTGCCCAGACCTGCATCAGTTGTGCTCTGACATTGTGTGAATATGTGTGTGCTGGTCATAGCATTGCATTGCAGCTCTTCGTGGACTTCATGCACCTCCACAATGATGGAATATTCTAGCAGGATAATGCACCATGTCATCAGCCCAAGTTGTCCGGAACTGGCTCAAGGAGCATTCTGGAAGTTGCAATGACTGCTGTGGCCTCCTTGTTCACCCGATATGAACCCCACTGAGCATGTGTGGGATGTGGCCGGGAGGTCCATTTGCACCCAAGATCCTGCACCTAAAGATAGTGGGGAGCTGTGGGTAGCTATCAAGATGGCACGGGTCAACATCTCTCCACAGATGTTTCATCCACTTGTGGAATCAATGCCATGAGTTGCTGCACTTTGCTGGGCTAAAGAAGGACCTATACGATACCAGACCTTATCACATTACTTTTGGAATGTTAGTTTATAACATGTCCCCTTCCTACTGGAGTTGTATTGTGATAATAATTATTATTAACAATATTGTCATTAATTTAGGCTGTTATTTTTATTATGAGTTAATATTATTTTGTAACACCTAACATATTTCTTTTCATCTTCATTAGTATGAAGGGAATAATTACATAACAATAGATAATACACAGCTGGAATGTTAGCACATAGACAGTATAAAGTAGTAACCTGGTTTTTGTAAGGTCATTAGCTTTTTACCCCCATGCTCTATATTGTTTTCTGGTGATTGGTTTTTGAGAGTAACATATTTCTTTCAATAAGAACTTATGTGTATTCTTATCCTTCTTTTCTTTAAGATACTACCAGCAATATTGTACAAAACCAAAATCATAGATTAAGAAAGCATACCTTCATCAACTTCTGGCTTCAAATTTATGTAGGTATTCACCAATGAGAAAATTTTGTATGAAGAAATTAATCATGTCATAAAATTAACCTTCAAATTGTAAAAATGCTGTATTTTCAATTTCTTAATTTTTTAACAGTCTCAGCTTATTTGGAAATGTGTCATGCAACGATAAATTGGAAATCACATACAATTAAGCAACGAAAATTGGCATAGAGTCAAACGTTTACAAGGCAAGTTACCAGACAATACTGCGTTACAGAGAGTACACCCCTTCATATGTTAAATTGGGGTTGACACCCTCCAATTACTTGGAACTTTGTAACCCCGCACTTGAAGAAATTTGCCATTGCACATTAGTAATCAGCATTTAAAAAAAGCAATAAAAAAGGTTGCCTTGGTAGTATCTGCTTATCCCTACTGTTTTCTGAATAATCACATGTTTAGTTGGAAAGCCTATTAATGGTTGCCTGGGAGGTAGGCAGCCTGTATCATTATCGTGCATGACATGTTAACCGATATCCCGGCTAATGGCAACAGGTTTATAAGATTGTGGACGGCTGAGAAATTACTGCGGGCAAGTGCCCCATTGCATTGATTCCTGTTGTACAAATTGGCGATGAGGTTGCCTGCCTGCTAGCATTGCATAGGTAGTTTACACAGCAGACAGTTCTTCACAACGTGTGTGATGGAGTGGGGGTAATGAGGAATTGACGGACATGCATATCATGTATGGCCATCTCACCTCGGCCAATCCATTGCGCTGAGTACAGCGCATCCATGTACTGCCTTGCTGTGCAACTAAAGTGGTTCATCTTCAAGTAGCTGTGGCAGGTCGTCGTCCAAACGCAGATGAACAGAAGTGAATGCACGTGCAACTGGTAAATGTCGTGCTGGAAACTTTGCGGCGAATCGTCAACACACAGTTGATGCATTACACATAATTTCACCATACGTGAGATGCATGTCGTCAGTTCCTCATTACCCCACTCCATCTCACACGTTATGAAGAACTGTCTGCTATGTAAACTACCTATGCAATACTAGCAGGCAGGCAACCTCGTCGCCACTTGGTAAAACAGGAACCATTGCAATGAGGCACTTACCCGCAGTAACTTCTCAGCCGTCCACAATCTTATCAAGCTGTTGCCATAGGACAGGGAAACATTTGATTTCTCAGAAAGTGGTAGGGATTAGCAGATACTACNAAACATTTGATTTCTCAGAAAGTGGTAGGGATTAGCAGATACTACCAAGGCGACCTTTTTTATTGCTGTTTTAATGCTGACTTTTTAATATGTAATGTAAAACTGCTTCAAGGGCAGGATTACAACGTTCTAAGCAATTGGAGGGTGCCAACCCATATTTAATGTATGAAGTGGTGTACTCTCTGTAACGCCATTTTATGTGGTAACCTGTCTAGTAAACGTTTGCTTGTATGCCATTTTTCATTGCTTAATCACAAGTGGTTACCAAATTTATCGCTGCATAACACATTTCCAATCGCAACATTTGAGGGATTCTACCACCCTCAGAAATTGATTTAGGCCCTATGTCATATATATGTTTCCCTATTTATTTGTCCTGCATTCATGCAGGATTAGAATAAATTAAATTAACGACTCACCCTGTGTATGTGTACACACACACACACCATGGCAATGGTCAATAAGTTTGTAGACTGGGGCCCCCGAGTGTTAGCAGTCACGCAATACGGCATCCTCAAACACAGGTGCATTCATCCCTCAAAATAGTCACAGTTGGCCACCAAGCATGTCTGCCAAGTTTGGTAAAACTGTTATTGGAAATACGGCTCTAAAATTATGGCAGAAATATCCTGTATGGCATCTTTTATGGCAGTGATTATCTCCTTGGTCGAATGAAATCACCTAGCTGTGCTTTCAAGTGGGGAAAGATAAAGAAATAACATTAGTGAGAACAGGTGAGTAATGAGGGTAAGGAAACACAGTGATATGTTGTTTAACCAACCTTATTAACTGTGGTAGTGCATGTTTCTCTCTACCTCTATATTATGTATAAATGGACTAGCTAACCGGCCCGGCTACGCCAGTTTACAATTGAGTTTTACAGTGATGCACTAATAAATATTTTGGGAAAAGACAATTCATTTAAGTGAAAACAGAATTATAAAATTATACTAGTTGGCCTAGGTTTTTAACTGATTACGGCAACCCAAAAGGAAGGAAATATTTTTTACCCGATAGCCAAGCAGTAGGNTAACTGATTACGGCAACCCAAAAGGAAGGAAATATTTTTTACCCGATAGCCAAGCAGTAGGGTATTGTTTTTGGAATGTATCTATGCAACTATTGCGTAGTTACCACATTTCCGCTTTCCAGCGTCGATGTATGAAAATCAAAACGTGAGTTTCATCAAGTTGTAGCTTTAGAAATAAGTGTACGTCGGTACTACTTTTTGCGCTTGGCTGAGGGATCTTAATCAATCACCAAAGTTAAGCAACGTTCCCAGCGGCACACATTTGGATGGGTGACCGTTTAATGTCTTAACATCTGAGCGCTTCCGGGCTTCGGAGGGCACGTTAAATATTTGGTCACAGTTGTTATCAATTGATAGCAGTCGTTAAGCAATTTCAGAGGTCCTTGGGTGGCCTGATAAATTCTCACACCAGAGGAAAAAAAAATTACGGTCACGTTCCCAGCCTTTGCAGAATTAGGTTTTGTTGTTATTTCACAGGAACCGTACAATTTTCCGCTATAAAAAGTATCCTATGTCCTATTCCAGGACCTAAAGTACCTACATACCAAATTTCATNACCGTACAATTTTCCGCTATAAAAAGTATCCTATGTCCTATTCCAGGACCTAAAGTACCTACATACCAAATTTCATTAATATCCGTTCAGCCGTTAGGGGGCTGAGTTCGTTCACGTTCCCAGCCGTTGTAGAATTACATTTCGTTGTTATTCTGATTCCAGGACCTAAAGTACCTATATACCAAGGTTCATTACATTCCATTCAGCCATATTATATGAGAGAGAGAGAGAGAGAGAGAGAGAGAGAGAGAGAGAGAGAGAAAGAGAGAAAGAGAGAAAGAGAGAAAGAGAGAAAGAGAGAAAGAGAGAAAGAGAGAAAGAGAGAAAGAGAGAAAGAGAGAAAGAGAGAAAGAGAGAAAGAGAGAAAGAGAGAAAGAGAGAAAGAGAGAAAGAGAGAAAGAGAGAAAGAGAGAAAGAGAGAAAGANAGAGAGAGAGAGAGAGCATTTATAATATTAGTAGGATTAAGCACCAGTGTCCTTAGAATTCTAAAAATTTATTCATTTGAAAATGCCACGTTATGATTAAGTAGATATTCTAATTAACTTAAAGAAAATAATAATATAATGCATAAGTCATCCTAAGTTTCTTAAACATTTTTCTTTATAACAATTTCTTAAGATATATAACTGTATCAAAAAATGAAAAATGAACATCTTGAAGAAAATGGATGAGAAAGACCATATTTGCCAGTGACAATACTAGAGGGAAGCACATAAACTAATCAAAAATGCAGTGCTGTGTAAAAAATGGAAATGAATACTGTCCATTAAATATCTGAAGCACATTAAAAAGTTGCACACCAGTAGAGGGAGTATTGTATAGTTTCCAGTGCTGTACTGTGCTCTAAGATGTGTTGAATGTTCTTGGCATGCCAGGACAGTGTAGGTGACACACTTTTTATGCAGTTACTTGAGTTTAGACGAGATCATACGAGTCACCATGAGGCCAGATGACCATACTGGAGAACTGTGCAACATGTTGGACAAGAAGTGTTAGCGGTGTATTGATGTTAATGCCATTGGTCAGAGGAAGTTACATTTGCTAATGTGCCTAGTTCTGGGCAGCAGTACGATGCAGATGCAAGGTAAGTCCACCACACAGCAGCTGCAGAATAGATCAGAGGTAGTGTCAAACCAGCAATGTCAGCCAGGGCCATCAACAACTTTCTGCTTAAAGTTCGTCTACAATCATGGGTGCTGCTAGGCAGACTTTCCCCCATGCCTCACCACTGCCTCCAGTGGTGTAAAGAAAGGGCACCTACAGGATGAATGGCAAAGTGTTTTGTTCAGTGCTAAGGGCAAATTCTGTCTGCGTGTTAATGATGGTCACTTGCATAATTGGAATCGACAGGGTGAGCAATACCTGCATGGAACACATACTAGAAGCCTGGAATTGAAAGAAACCATAGCCTACATCTCTTCACCCCTGGTGTTTCAAGACAACAATGAACAGAGCAAAAGAGTACTGAAATTGTATTTTGATAAACCCTGCAGACTCTACACATACAATTACGACTTCTTATGAATGATAAACTATTAATTTTACGTGTAAATAAAATATTTATCTCCTGGGACAAGGACTTCTGAGTTATTATTTTAATTTTGAGGTAGTGTGTAATGTCACAACCCATTTAACATCCTGTACATTTTATACAATAACGTCAATGTTGACAGATCCACTCATTATTAGTGTTACATTAATAGTCTTCTCCAATCACATTAGAACGATCACGGAGTGCACTGTGAAGTAATATGCCAAATAATTATCTACCTCAGGCCACAGTTTCAATTCAAGCTTACTCTACAAGCATTGCTATGACTTACATCTATTCAATGTCGCCCAACAATTTCCTTGAGAGCTCAAAAGTGGAATGATTCAGAGTAGAAGAGGGCAATGGCAGTTCGGGTGGTAAATGTCACAGCTGATTACCACTCACCTTTAAGATCACAGGAAGCTGCCAGCAAATTAACTGCTGTAAGTAGAAAAGGTGCAATGACCACAAATTGTTCTGTTATACACTGAAGAGCCAAAAAAACTGGTATAGGCATGCGCATGCAAATAACAGAGGTATGGAACCAATCAGAGTAACACGATGCGGTCGGCAGCTAGATCGGTTACTGCTGCTACAATGGCAGGTTATCAAGATTTAAGTGAGTTTGAACGTGGTGTTATAGTCGGCGCACAAGAGATGGGACGTAGCATCTCCGAGGTAGCGATAACATTTGGATGTTCGCGTACAACCATTTCACAGGTGTACCGTGAATATCGGGAATCCGGTAAAACATCACATCTTCGACATTGCTGCGGCCGGAAAAAGTGGATTCATGGTCTGAATTGCCTCCTCATACCTTCAGACATTAGTCAAGTTCACGCCACGTCGTCTTGCGTCACTTCTGCGTGCTCGGGGGGGCCCTACATGATATTAGGCAGGTGTACCAGTTTTTTTGGCTCCTCAGTGTATGCACAGGAAATGTTCTCGAGTGAAGGAACTGTGGATGATTGTGAATATTCTCATACTTTGGGAAAATAATGTTCGACAATGATAAGGAGGAAGAGGAAAATACGGGGATGGTAATGGTGGAGATGGAGGTGGAGGCTGAGGAGATAGATGTGGAAAAGAAGTAAGCTGAAGAGATGGGGGTGGTGGGGTGGAGGCTAAGGAGATAAGGTGGAAAAGGTGGAGGCTGAGCAGATAATAGGAGTGGAGGAAGTAGAGACTGAACAGATAGGAGTGGAGGAGGTGGAGGCTGAAGAGAGAGTGGTGGAGGATGTGGTGATAGAGAAGGTAGATGTGGAGGATGTGGAGGAGATTGAGGTGATGGTGGAGGTGAAGGCTATTGTGGTGGTGGTGGTGTTATGAAGTAAAAAATTTACATTCTGTTTTTGGCATATTGTCATTCAGGTAAAGGCAAATAGCCTTAGTTTTGCATTGACTGAAATGTTACATCCTTTAATGAACAATAACAAGACATTTATCAATATTTCTTTCATTTTACTGATTTGACAGTTTCTAGTGGCTTTAGTTACACTATCTGCAAAGCAGAATGTATTGAAGACAGTCTTTGGCAAGTATGATGCATAGAGGAAGAAGAAAAGGTGGGTAAAACACAACCTTTGCAGTATCCAGTTCTTCAATTTCCATCATTCACTAATGATGTCATTCTTCATCCTGACTGCTCTGCATATTGTATATTCGTTAACTGTTTTGCAAGAAACTCCTTGGAGTAGTTTGTACATATGCTGTTATCATAATGTAACAGTGTGGTCAAAAAACCTGCACAGGTCTCTAAATAAAGTATACAACAACTAAAGAAATAAACTGCATGAAAAAAAGAAAACTTTTTAAATAAAGGCCTTTTACAAGTTAAACTTATTAATAAGAATATAAGGGAACAACATATCTGGATGAGAAGCAAGTAAGTACGTCATTACTGCACTGTTCTCTGTACACTATCGGCATATCATAAGTTAGAAACTTCTTTTAAATGCTGATGATAATAATTAAATTTTTTTAAATAATTTGAATAATTTTATTTAATAAAATTATATTCCTTGCTTAGAAGCTTTGTTTTAATAAGTCATAGCTTTTAACATCAGACTAAGGTGGGTAAAAACATTAACACCAGTACTAATCTCCAATTCTTTAATTTTCATATAATATTTTATATTCTCATATGCTGTAGTAGAGGCTAGGCCTACTAAAGAAGCATTTAAACTCTGTATCTTCATCTTCTTCAGACAAGTTGTATTTTACTTTATGGATATAAGATACAAGACAAAAAAATTCATGCCATGTCGCGGGCACTGCAATGATGTTTTCTCAAACTCTCTCTGTTCTTGTACAGTCGGCCACACTTGTTGCAGCCTGCCAGTCCCTGGCCACTGTGCTCATTCTTCATGTGGTGCCGCAGGTTAGTTCTCCACTTGTATGTTCTCATGCACAGCATGCACGTGAATATGCTATTACTGTCCCTCTGGAAAAACTGCAACAAGCCTGCAAAATGACAGAACAGTCAACATCACACACAGTTAAATCTCTTCTGTGGGTCAACTGTACACAAATGCATTTACAACTAAATCAGCTTTACTTGTTTGCCCACAAGAGCACACAAAATTTTGCAATTCTATTACACTAAAGATCTGTTTTAGATCACTGCCAGTACGATGCAGTTCAAGGAGAAATAAAATTGCTTATAACCACGAGAAGTTCTATCACATATTTTTAATTGACGACACCATTAAGTGGAAGGTATGTATATCTCAGGTTAAAAATTCAAGCATGAGTACCAAATACTTCACTTCTTGTAAATGTACCTAAGATATAAATGTTTGATATGACATATAAAAGCACATGCACTGTTGTAACTATCCAAGAATAAATTTAATGTAAAAATATACACGTCCACTCAAATAATGGAATATTTTACATACCAATATTCTATATAAGTAATATTGCATCTTTGTTTATCCCAACTTCCAGAATGTGCATACTTGTAACATTTCAAACAGAAAAATAATAGGGAGGTAATAAATTTACAGATGCTGAATTCTGACATTGTGATGAGTCAAGTATAACATGACTTAATGTTACAGACTTAGCGAGATAATTCCCCAAGGCAAAATAGGTAAGAAATATTTCATTCTTAAGGGAACAAATGGCTTTGAATAGAATTAAAAGTGGTGTTGATAGAAATATGTTAACATCAAACCCAATGTTGCTATTTTATCTTTGAAATATAGCACTGGTAAAACACGTTGGAAAAAAATTTCTTTTTTCCAAAGTCGATCATGGTGATTTTTCTTGGTTTGACAAGGTTTTATTACAGACCAGTGTTTGGAGTTATTTTTAAATCTTCATTTATATTAAAAATACCTAAGTACCTTCCTTATTCACTTCTGATGTGCATAGGTGCAGAGAGATTTTAGAACTCAGTTTAATTTTTCCAAAAATATTGATGCAAAAAAAAATGTATTAATAGTGTTACATGCATGCTGCTCTGAATCGCTTCCCTTGCCCTATCCTGCTTGAGCAAGCGAATCAGTGTCTGAAGGGCAAGTGGTAACCCAAGGAGAGCGCTGTGATTTACAAAGATTTGCAGCAGCGCATGCCAAATAAGCTTATGGGGACTTGTGCACTCCTGTCATTGAGCGGATTGCATTTCTGGGGTTATCGTTACAAGAATGTTCTGGTCATCTCACTAACCTCTCTAAGCAAGACTTGAGAGTGCGGGGAACCTTCTAGATCAGGCCAGCGAGACCACTCAAGCTGTGACTGGCCTCTGAGGTGACGGTCTAGAGTTTGGAGAGTTGTATGGCTTACGTGCCATGTGTGCAAAAAAAGCAAAGTGACAAGCCAGCAAAGCAGCAAGTGGCGGCAAGAGTGACTATCGGGAGTGAAGTCTGCGGACTGTGAGTATTGGTACAGTGGAGAGTGAGACTGGCGGTCAGGACTATTTAACTGGATACTTGATCATAAGACATTTGGAATGATGGCAATATACATATTGACTATGTGCAAATAATGAGTGTGAATTAAATGACTGTAACCAATATACAGACAGTGATACGGACTTTAATTAACAATTGAGGCAGATATTAAATATTGCACTCACTGAAAAAATAACACACGTAATAGTGGTGATAGTTTAATGCTTTAAACAATAGCTGTGTAAATATTTAGAGCAGTTTAAATAAACTAAAAAAATCAAATTTAGTTGTTTTTTTTATTAAGACTTCCATTCCTTACAAACTTGGATATGCCCCTCTGGCATCTTGTAACAATAGAATTCCTAGCTCTGATACAATATTGTTTTACCATCTCAAGTGGAACTAGGAGTCAGTCACTGCGTGGGAGAAAAGGAAAGGAACTAATTACTATGATAACCATATATTCATGATTGCTGACCAGATCTAGTACCATACAAATAAAGCTAATGTAGTGAAAATGAACATTATGGTTATTAATACAGCAGCAACAGCCTATAATTTCTTGTAAATTTTAGTGATTTATCTAATATGAACATTATTTGTTTAACTTTAATCTTTATAATAAATTTGAATCAAGTTTGTATTAATGTTTAGTATTTATCTGATACTAATAAAAATGTATGATGTTTATAAATTCCTAATCTTCAAACACATCTCACAATGAGGGTAACTACAGTCTTCTTGTAGAAAAACAGTAATACTTCCTTTGTTATGTTCAGAACAAAGGAAGTTGCTACACAACCTCACCTGAAATTCCCATTTGATGTCACTAAAGAGAGATTCTTCAAGTGATCCCTGGCATTTCTGCATTTTATGAAAAGTTTGCGAGTTTTTTCCATGTCCATTAAAAACTACAGGTATTCAAGAGCTGGAACAACTTAACAGATGGTTCACAATTATCTCTGTCACTTTGTCCAACATAATACCATTTGGTATTTTCATTTTTCGTAGGAGATACATTTCACTGAAAACAGATGCACAGCAAATATAACACAGTTGTTCTGAGTAGGTATATTCATTTTCAAAACCATGATGAGTTATGGTAGAGACCCTATTTTACGAGTACTGGGTTTAATGAAGCAGCGATTTTGCAAGACTATTCTAAGAAACAGTCAAAAAACCATAAAAATTGTTGAAAAAATACAAAAATTCCAGGAAAAAAACAATAAATTGCAATAAAAAATATTTAAAATATGTTTGCGAGTCCACAGCGATAAAATACATGGGTTGTAGTGTTGCTACTTGTAATCTGCAAGCCACAAGATGAAAAAAAAATAGAGAAAAATAGGTTAAAAACTGCAGTAGTTGTGATTTGAAACAAGCATACCGATCGGCGCCTGAAGGGAAGGTTGCCCGTGCAACATGTGAAGCAACAAAGGTAGTAACTGTTATACACCCTCCCCCCTTCCTGTGACTGATCCAATATGCAGTCTCCATGCCTAGCCTAGTTATCTCGCCTGGCCATCGCCCACATAGCAACAAGTCCGGCCAATAACATGGTGAGGGTGTAGTGAGTAAAGTTTCCGCTGTTGGTGAAAGAAAAGGGGAAGATGTCAGAAATGTGAGGTGGAGAAAGGGGCGTGTGCAAGCACTTTGTTTGCCTATCGCGCCGAGTGTCAGGCATAAAAGAAAAAAGAAGGTGACCAATGATCGACACCTGCTCTACGGCTTAGCTGGCTACACTGTTTCTACACTACTAATAGATTTTCTTGCATGAGCATGATACAGTAGTAAACGAAGGAAAGTATACTGTGGATGGAAAAAAAGTGCAGTTACACTTTTGAGTTCAAGTTAAAAGTAATTAATTATGCAGGATAAGATGGAAAACAAGTTGTAATGAGAAAGCATGTTGATCCTGAAAGTGTTATACGGTGATGTATTAAGAAGGAGAAACTAGACAAGGTGACGAAAAATAAACATGCCCTTCCTCAGGCCATGTTCCAATTGGTTTGGAGTTTCGTATTTCATAATTTGTATTTAGCATTTGGTAAGGTTAAGTCAGAACACCACGACATTGAACTGTCTAGCACGCCATGCTGCTATTATTTTGGTGTTATCATGATTCCAAAATTAATAATAGTTCATATGGTAAGTCAAATTGTGTGTTCTCAGAATATTCAGAGTAGCGAAGAGAGAAAAAAAAAACAAACATTACAAGTTAAGTAATGGTCAGGCTGTCTCACAACAATTGTAGACTCTAGTACCCTGCCCGATGAAAGGATCGACGTTCCTGTCTTCTAACTCTGTAGACCACAGATGGAAGTCTTCTTTGGCAAACACAGCTCACCAATACTTATTTTATTTTAATAGTAGTCCCGTCTTATCCAATAACATTGCCTATACTGTGCATTTAAACGTTTCAAACCTGCGAAACTATTATGCTGGCGGTTTAGTAATTTGTATTTGTAATTTTTCAGCTTTGAAACGGACAAAACGTAAAATGCAATAATAAAAATACGTCATAGATTTTGTAGACAAAACAGGTGACGTGACCATTTTGTTAACAAAAAGTGCCAATTGAAACAGATCCTCATTCTCCCCTCTTTTTGTAGAACTGCAGTAACCTTAACCTACTCGGCCAGCCTCGCTTCTGCTGCCATAGCATTCCTTGTGTTTAGTTTCTGCCCTTCTCTTTCTCACTTCCTCCCAAACGAAGGGTGGGAGGGGGGACACCTCCTCCATCCCTTGTGACAAACACGCAGCAAAAAATACAGCCCTTGGTAGAAAAAGTTCATCCTTTGCTTGAAGCATGCAGTAGTTGAGTAGTTCTTGCTTTGATGCTGGTCTGCCCTTCACCACTCAGAGATAAGCTATAATGCGAGTCTGAGTTGCCCCCCAACAGCAGCGTTATATCGGACTTGTACTGTATAATCTTGTTTGGAAGACGTCTGCCTATTGAATTAAAATAATATTTCATTAATTCATTGTCTGATTTTCCCTCAAGAAGCTATTGGAAATGCACTTCGCAGATCTTAAAGTGACTCGTTTACTTTTTTTTTTTTGAGAGAAGGGGAGTTTGTATACACCCTCTGGGGTATACACGATTTGGAAGACAATTAGAGACTATTAAAGCTGATTTAACATGAAAAATGCTGTTTTAATAAAATTTTTGGGATTTTGGATGGTTAAATCAATTAGAAACGATTTTGCGAGGTCATTCTCAGGTACCATGAGGCCTTGCAAATTTGGGTCTCTACTGTAGCTAGCTTTTATCTGCTGTTCCTGGATAACCATTAGTATCTCAAAGATCCATGGTAGAAGATCCAGTGAATACGACAGTACATTTGTCATATCTATTTGCTGTCTGATAATGTTTCAAAAATGACGGTTGAACAAAGGGGAAAAACGAAAGCCAATGACAAATATACAATATCATCAATATACATGCTTACAAAGCACTGCTGTCATGGTTTTTTGATGCACTCCCTCAAGACGCACTTCAACATAGTATAATTTTGTTTAGCTTAATCTATAACCAACCTATTTTACTACAACTATTGTTTTGACAATTTTTCTATCACCATACAAATTTTTTCAACATTGACAAATTGCTTTTTACAGAACTGAAAAATATTAAATAGGGGGGAAAAAAAAACATCATCTACTTAAAGATAAGGTCGTGAAAGTTGAGCTGCCATCTTTATACACCATTTGTAGATATTTTGATGCCCAAGTTGCAATATTAGTGTTCTGTGGAATTGGAATAACAAAATATAAAACTCTCATATTTATGTTTGAGTTGAGCCCACACAGGTGTTTGGCTCATGGGCTAAAAACTTTAATGTGGAATTGTAATGTCAATTAATTAGAACTTTCTTCACAAATGCAATTCTACTTTTACCTAGGTTCTGATAAACCACTAGTCATCTATTCAAACAAAACTCTTTCTAATATCTCCCCAAAATTCTTTGACATTTTTTGAAGACATACTTGGCATTCTTGAAAAAACTTAAAATTTTCATGTCCTCAACTAAACTTTTGGTTTTTCGGAAAACTTAACCAATAAAAATAAAGCCCATTTTCACAATTCCAGCATAAAGAAAATTTGTGTCATGTGAAATATTTATATCTGGTATCAACTTGGCTGTATTTATAATTTCATCTTTAACCATACTGGACTGGGTACTTCTCAAAGTTTTTCTCAAAGATTCAAATTGCATGGGTGCCAAAAGGTTGTCCAACTGGAATGCCATTAAAAATGGTTTTATGGTTGTACTTCAGACATTGAAATTTTTTTTTGCAACTCTAAAGAAAGGTCTGTAATGCCAAAGATACATTCTGAAAACACCTTCACTGTGGTTTCAATCTGACTCTTCCGACACAGCTACCACAGCAGCAATATAAATTGTCCAAACAGCCATTTCACAGTTTTCTATCCAAAGAACGTGGAGAAACCTCGAACCTAAAACAAACTGAAGTCTCCTTATTCAGCAGCTAGAACATCCCTAAAAAGTGTGTAGCAAGATCACAAGAATTAAACTATTTCCCATTTTGTGGCTATTATACCATTTTGAAAATTCCAAGAAAATTGTGAAGACCACAGCTATAAAATGCCAAGCAACAGAGTAGCAAATAAATTTGATGTTAATTCAGCAGAAATCATTGGTGAAAACTAAAGCTTACTTTGGTGCCTCCCATTAAGATTTAGAAGCATTTTGATCAAATATTTTTGTGATGTCCCTGCAAAAATTTTAACAGATCTGCAAACATCTTACAATTACAAAATGTGGGCTCATCTATTAACATTCTAATTACGAAGTCTACTTGTCTAAGTTGATCTGTCTTGAATGACTCTTCCAATATNTGGGCTCATCTATTAACATTCTAATTACGAAGTCTACTTGTCTAAGTTGATCTGTCTTGAATGACTCTTCCAATATGACAATTATCTCTGCCACACAATATTATGTAATCAATTTTAAATCCTTGCAGTTTTCTTTTCCTATTTTTCCCCCTAACTGAACTGACTGGGGACATTTCTGCATCATGATGACAACACCGCAGAGAATGAGTAACTACAGATTACAAACATGGAATTATTTTCAGCCTGCTACTTCATTAAGATTGAATATATTTATCTAACAAGGTTCCATTTCATAAACAACTGCACAATGTTCTTCTGAATGTTCACATAACACAACCTCCCCAAAACTGATAAAAGAAGTACATATACCAAGGAAAATGATGAAAACAGGTGAAGGATTCGGCTTACAAGAAAAGTGCATGTCCTAGCAACATTAGCTATTGATCTGTCTTTTAATACTTNGGGCTCATCTATTAACATTCTAATTACGAAGTCTACTTGTCTAAGTTGATCTGTCTTGAATGACTCTTCCAATATTATGTAATCAATTTTAAATCCTTGCAGTTTTCTTTTCCTATTTTTCCCCCTAACTGAACTGACTGGGGACATTTCTGCATCTTGATGACAACACCGTAGAGAATGAGTAACTACAGATTACAAACATGGAATTATTTTCAGCCTGCTACTTCATTAAGATTGAATATATTTATCTAACAAGGTTCCATTTCATAAACAACTGCACAATGTTCTTCTGAATGTTCACATAACACAACCTTCCCAAAACTGATAAAAGAAGTACATATACCAAGGAAAATGATGAGAACAGGTGAAGGATTCGGCTTACAAGAAAAGTGCATGTCCTAGCAACATTAGCTATTGATCTGTCTTTTAATACTTNAACAGGTGAAGGATTCGGCTTACAAGAAAAGTGCATGTCCTAGCAACATTAGCTATTGATCTGTCTTTTAATACTTTTTGTCCTCTCATGTGACTTAGTGAAAATATTATTTGTTGATGAGAGCAAGAAAGTACGATAACATTTCTGACACTGTGAATAAAAAGCATTATTATTTTAATTTTCTGATAACAAAGAATATCATTTGTCTCAAAGCCAATCATTTTAAAATTTGTGGCCTTTCTAGGAGGAACAAAATTTAAGATATAATTGGTTAGTATACTTTGCCTTCTAACACTAGTTCTATATTTAGTCAAGTTTTTATTTATAGCACTGCTTCTTTATAATTCTGATGTAGGTACTGATCTTCCTATCAAAGTCATTTTGTTTCTGTACTATGTGTATGCTATCACCTTTGAATGCTTTTACTAAATAAATTTTTAGTCATAGTTATTTCCTTCATCACCATCTTCCAGATAGCACAATTGTAAAGAATGTGTTAGTCCTCATTCTGAAACAGTAGAGATCATATTGGATGTATGGGGATATTAACAGTGGGTAGTGAAATGAGGCTTCACTAGGTGTTGGGTGACCTATGTTCTTTCCCGCTGGGTCAAAAATGGAAGGCTGATATGGGTTGAATACATAGGGGATGGTGAGAAGAGAGGACAGCAGCTATCGATGGGCGAATGTCATGAGATGGAAGGTTCTAATGTTCATCCCTGCATAGGACGGCAGGCAACAATCCCCTAGCTAGCGAGTATACCAGAAGTCCGTGGGTTAGTCCTTGTTAGGCCTGGCACCCCACTGGTGAGTTTATATGCTCTGGAGGGAGTGGATTAGCTGACTTAGTTGGCCCAGATGTTTTGTCGTGTGTCTTTCTAGTGGTTATGGTTCTCCCGTATGTATGTCACTAACACCAAGGTACCAGGTTCAAAGTATGGGTGGACCCAGATTGGGAAAAGGGCACACGTTCACATCACAGCAAGGAAACAGAAGTACGCTGGAATACATGCTTTATTCTCATGAGAATAGAACACGGTGACCCGTACTATCTCCTCTCTTAACACACACTGGGTGTTCAACGGACTTTGTTTGATGGGCAAGGCAGGTGAAGTGATGTTGGCTGGAAGAGCGGAAAAGAGCAACAATTAAGTAGCCGTGAAATCAACTAAACCCTGGTTGCGGTTGTTAGTCCTGAAGGGACTCGGGGCATCACGTGTGGTGCACGTGTTGGGTGTGGTGAACTTTGATGGCAAGTGCCCCATTCCTAAAACCCATTTACATACCCCTCAATTTAACATGTATGTGGCCAAGGCCCAAAATAAATTTATTGGTCTTGACTACTTTAAAAACATTGGAATTTACCTTTCTCTGGAGGAATGAACATAACACTCATCATCTCAGACGTAAGAAGTTTTCATATACCTGTCATACCAAATATTGTCTCAAGGCAGACAGGCCCACAATTGTTGGACAGTGTGTTCCAAATCCAGGATACTGTGGCATGGTGGCAGCTGGTGTTTAAACTATTCCCACACATGCTCAATTGGAGACATGTCAGGGGAACGACATGCCATGGTAGTGTTTGGACATGTNGTTTAAACTATTCCCACACATGCTCAATTGGAGACATGTCAGGGGAACGACATGCCATGGTAGTGTTTGGACATGTCAAAGGCAGTTCTGGGTGACCCATCCTGTGTGTAGTTAGGTGTTATCCTGCTATAAAATTGCACCTGGAATCCCAGCCAGAAATGGAAACAGATGGGGTGAAGGATCTCATCCACATATAGCTAGGCCGTCAANATTGCACCTGGAATCCCAGCCAGAAATGGAAACAGATGGGGTGAAGGATCTCATCCACATATAGCTAGGCCGTCAATGGTAAATGTAACACAACTAGAGCAGACCATAATGCCTGCCGTGGGGGAAGTGTGCCGTTCAATAGTGAGATTGGTACTGTGGCATATACCAGAGGTCCTCCACACTTGAGTGCAATGATCATTAGTTCACACGCACCACTCACCACTGAAAACCACACATTGTCAGTCTGTGGCATTCCCCGTTGCTCTGGTTCGACACCATTGCAAATGGAACTGCAGCTGTTGCAGAGTAAATGACAGCACACATAATGGGCACTGGAATCACAGATTCATTGGGAAATGGTCTGTTGGGACAAAGGAGCCCTAACATTGGCCAGTATTGTGGACCGGGTTNGGAATCACAGATTCATTGGGAAATGGTCTGTTGGGACAAAGGAGCCCTAACATTGGCCAGTATTGTGGACCGGGTTGCCATGGGATTCCTCCGTACCTAGCGTATGTTTCATTGATCCTCTGAACTGGTAGTCGACCTTGTCTGTCCTGAGCCTGTTCTTAGTGTGTGGGTACCTTTACGTGTCCACTGCTCCTAACANAACTGGTAGTCGACCTTGTCTGTCCTGAGCCTGTTCTTAGTGTGTGGGTACCTTTACGTGTCCACTGCTCCTAACACTATTGGACAGTATGGTCCAAACAATCCACATTGTGGACTATACTATCACATTGCAGTTTTCAGACTGATTACGAGTCTTATCTTGAAGTTCATCAATTGCATAAAGGGACAGTGTTTCTCGCATTAATGGGGCTTTGACTACATACCAGTACCTACATCCACTGGTCGGTGCTTGCAGTGCCACTGCTGGTGTGCGATCAAATGCAAATGTACCAACATGGGATTATGTACATACCCGCCCATACTCTCGCTATTTACATTGTTCGTGGTTGTCTCATGGTTTCTTTGTGGTGCTTTTTTCAATTGTCCAGCAGTGTAGTATTATAACGAGTTATCTACATGACCTTTATGAAACAAGTCCAGTTAATGAATATCATTTTGACAAAGTATGAACAGAGATTAAACAGCTGTTTACTTAAAACTCACTTTTCGCTAATGATGTAAAAAACAGGCAAACATCTTGATGTTACATATATGCTTGTGCTCACCATGTAAGTTGCTCAGGTTTGTATGTTTTTTTGGAACATTAATTGTTCTCAGTACACTTGTTACCCAAGTTTCAGCCATTACCAGACATGGGAAAAAAAGCAAACAAATGTGATGCCAAATCTGGTCAAGCAGCACACAACATGAAGTGGTGTAAATATGGAGAATACGCAGGCAAGCCAAAACTTGAGGAAAATATATGGTGTCGTGACAGCAATTTCATTTCTAATCTGTGAGGAACTGCCAAATTATTACTGTGCATGCAGCCTTCCCCACGTAATTTTAAATATAGATGCTCTGAACTTGGCTATATATGTAGCATGTCAGAAGAGATTTTGAAAGACAAGAGCTACAGAACACTATCACGTGTGTCCCACAATTTTTGGAATACACTATACTAACAGTTGCCACAGGTGCTCTGCTCTATGGTTGCTAGAGACACTCTACTATTATTCATTGCNGGAATACACTATACTAACAGTTGCCACAGGTGCTCTGCTCTATGGTTGCTAGAGACACTCTACTATTATTCATTGCAACTTGTAAACATTTTTTTCATTTTAAATGCTTAAGCTGGACAGTTTTTACAACTGCTAAAGATTAAGCAGGTAACTGCAGAATTAAGTAGCAAAGACTAGTGTCAGTATTTTTGGTGTTTTTACCATACAAACAATAAGAAATCAACCTGTGTAAAATATAAAGTCACTCGTTTAACTTAATTTTAATTCCCTATACTAATGTTATGGTTCTGCAATAAAAATGTTGTCAGTTCAAATGAATGAAAACACAAAAGGTAAGATTTGGTTAATTGAAAATTCATGCAGCTCTCCAACTGCTGACATTATAAAGTAACAATCAACATTTTACTTAAAAAATACTTTTGCAAAATTTAAGAACTAAGTTTGTACACTGCTGGCTATTACAATTGCAACACCAAGAAGGAGTACCTGACGGACCCCACATTGGAGGAATACTTAAGAGTAGGGTAGGACAATGCCGTGATAAATTGTTCAGCTGAGCGGCGCAGCAGGTGAGCCAATGGCAATACAGATAAGCAGAATACAATTGAAGGCNCGTGATAAATTGTTCAGCTGAGCGGCGCAGCAGGTGAGCCAATGGCAATACAGATAAGCAGAATACAATTGAAGGCAAGGAAACCACTGAAAGGCAATGGCATAGTGTTTCCCTGCTATTTGTGTGGACAGGTGGAGTGAGTGTGCCATGTCAAAGAACACGAGAAGCATATAAACCGGTTTCTGCATTTGACCACAGAATAACTGTGGCCTGTCAGGATTGTGAATTATCCTACTGTGAAATAGGTTTTTGCATTGGAAGAAATGCAACCACAGTGAAGTGGCTATGGGATCAAAGGGTAAGGAAGGGCGGGCTGAGTAATGTGCAGGAAGATCATGGCCTTATTGCACTAATAAGCATGAAGACAGACATCTGGTGCACATGGCAATTGAGGACCATACATCAACATCAAACACACTTGCTCAGCATTACAGGCATGTGGAACATCAATCTGTGTCCGCACTTATAGTTCACTGCCATCTGCAGCATTAGAGCATCTTCTCCAGGTGTGCATTGCTGCTGCTAACACTGACTGCTCTCACCACAGGCACCTGTGGCTGCAATGGTGCATGGAACAATGGGCCTGAAGGGACAAATGGCAAGTAGTCATCATCATCTTCTCCAACAAATCCTGCTTCTGCTTGCAGCACCACAATGGTCACATTCATATCTGGCAGCACAGTGGCACACACATGGCTGAGGTCTACATTACGCAGCATCATACAGGCATATCACCTAGAGTTACGGTATCGGGTGCCATAGGATTCCAGTACCACTTGCGCCTAGTCCATATTGTTGGTATGCTGACCAGCAACCATTACATCATGGAAGTGTTGGAGTCTGTTGTTGTCCTCTATTTTGAGGGCCAGCCTGGNAAATATGCTGACCAGCAACCATTACATCATGGAAGTGTTGGAGTCTGTTGTTGTCCTCTATTTTGAGGGCCAGCCTGGGANGGTATGCTGACCAGCAACCATTACATCATGGAAGTGTTGGAGTCTGTTGTTGTCCTCTATTTTGAGGGCCAGCCTGGGACCCTGCACCAAAAGGGGAATGCGTAATCTCATGTGGCCAGATTGTTCCTGGAAAATCACCATGTCACACTACTTCCTTGGGCTGCGAGTTCACCAGATTGTTCGCCCACTGAAAATGTGTGGTCAACAGTTGAATGACCACTAACCTGACAAGAGGACACCAAAGGCCACAACATATGAACTTTGGATATGCATCTAAGTAGCGTGGGCAGAGATACCCCAGATGGGTATCCAACATCTCTTACTCTTAATGTTGCATCAAACAGCAAAGTTTATTGCTACCCATAGTGAGGCCACACAATACTCATTTCCCCATGTTCTGTACGCCATACCAAGCTGCAAGAGTAATAGTATCACCTGTATATGATGGGTATTCTGTCCAATAAATCTGATTGTGATAGCTTACGCCCTCCTTGGTGTTGCAATTTTAATGGTCAGCAGTGTATTAAGATCTCAACTGTGTTTGTTCAAACTTTAAGGCAAGATTTTCAAAAAGTTTTAAAGTTAATATCCTAAATTTTTATTACAAAATTTTTGAGTGTGTAAATTTCCCTCACAATTATCATTTCATAGATTCAAATAACACTCACTTAATAATGAACAGTAAAATTAACAAATAATAAATAGTAAAAACTGCCTTCTCAACAATGTGGTGGGTTTAAATTCTAAAAAAGATGTACTTTGTCACATAGTTTTACATTGAAAGGCTAAAAACCATGACTTCCTGTCATAACAACTCTGAGCTACTTGAATACTGACTTGCCACTCACAGTTCGAGTAATGCTGGAGGTTGGGCAAGCAATCATAGATCTGGCCCCCTTGCCAATAAGCATGATATAGACTATTCATAATGTAAGTATTTTGGAAATCAACCTTTGAAAAAAATTAGATCCGGGTACTCAATACAATTCAACATTAACTTTGGTGCCTTCACTGTCTGTAAAGTTGGCAGTGAATGACTTAAAGTAGTTCAACGGATTATGGTCAGGATAGATGTTTAAATCTCTACCAACAGACGGTATATGTTGTCCGTCACACTCATTTTTTAGTAAANATTATGGTCAGGATAGATGTTTAAATCTCTACCAACAGACGGTATATGTTGTCCGTCACACTCATTTTTTAGTAAACACAAATCTTAACATACACTAGTGCATTTTTTTGACAGTTCTGAATGTAGTGATGTGTACAGATCCTCCCATTGTAAGACATTTCCTGTTGACATTCTGGTAAGGTTGACCATCATTGAATGCGTTTTTTAAGGTCATCAAAAGTGGCGAACGGAAACAGAGCTGTTGCCAAGAAACAGCTGTATACAAAACTGCCTTTTGAACTGTCCAAAAAGTGCACTCGTGTGAGAGACTATAAAATTGATCCTTATAATAATCACTGGAAAAAATCTTGCATAATAAGTTTCTCATTGAATTTCCACATTTTATAACAGCTTTTCTTTGTATTGTGAATTACTTTATGGCCATGACAAAAACTAATATCTTACTTGATAAGGATATGTGTAACTTTTGTGCCTCTATGCAAGTAGAAGTTAACAATATTTCTATATTTATTAATAAAATTGTTATGTAACTTGAAGAAATTGTGGTTTAGTGTTTATTACTGTGGTCAGTTTTGCATTTCAATTGTGGAATAAAAAATGCACATGATTATTTATCTGCAACAAACATGTTAACGTTAGGCATGAAAGACAACGAACCTGTTAACTTTCGTAGTTAACATGGAATATTTAAATACATAATTAACACGTGAATACAGTTTCTGAATGTTTGTTTAGTCAGCTGACGTTGGGAAAAGTGTTCTTATATTTAAATTAGCTATCNACGTGAATACAGTTTCTGAATGTTTGTTTAGTCAGCTGACGTTGGGAAAAGTGTTCTTATATTTAAATTAGCTATCAGTTCACTGCATTTTCAAGGAATTTGCATGGATGTTATGTAAAAATGTTTTTGAAGATATNGTGTTCTTATATTTAAATTAGCTATCAGTTCACTGCATTTTCAAGGAATTTGCATGGATGTTATGTAAAAATGTTTTTGAAGATATTTTCCATAATTTTATGATACATTCCTGCTTTTAGATAAGCAAAATAACAAAAAATAAATCATTTTATCTATGAACATGTCATTCGACATTGTCCCTCGACCGGCGTAAGTCCGCCATGGGCTGCATGCGCACAAGGAGCAGGGCAGCGTGATGCATGTTATGCACGTGTCGAGTGTACGGAAGGTGGGCTATGGCAAACAATAATAGTCAAAAGGGTTAGTGTTAAGATTGATGGTTTTTTTTGTGATCGTTTTACAGTGCACTCTGGGAGCACGGCGCTGTGAATTAGTATATAAGGTTTGATGTAACTGTTGTCACACTCTTCTGTGCACATCTTATAAGCAGTAATGGTCGNTGTGCACATCTTGTAAGCAGTAATGGTAGAGGCCAACAGCAAATGGTTCTTGTTAGAATGTAGAGTCCTTTTGCGTTTGTTTTGCTGTGCACTCCTGTGCACATTTTGTAAATTAGTAAGTAAGTCTCTGATTTGTTAATTTTGCAGTGCACTCCTGTGCACATTTTTGTTATCATTATAGTTGCCCCTCATGCTCCATATTCATGCACGGGCGCGACGGTGCCTCCACTTCCCATGCGGGCTAGTGTCTCCAGTTCCAATGGCTATTCGGCAGTCTCTCGTTGGAGCTGCTCAAGCCGGACAGACATGTGCCGCACGGCCTACGAGGGCCTGAACTTTGCATTCACCGATCCGTAGTTCTGTTTGTTAATAATTTTCTAAAACCTTTTTACTTTATTTCCGCAGACAGCCTGGCCCTTCCGTTGATTTGAAGGGCCCTAACTAATTACTTTCGCCTACAGGCTTTTTACTAGTAACGTAACCTTGTGTATCTTCATGCTGGTTCAAGCAAGAACCTCGTGCTGGTGTTTTGTGCTGCAGTGTGAAAATAATTTATTGGTTAATTTTCGTTTTGAGTTTGTGTAGCACCCCACGTATTTTAGTGTTGTTTTATTCTGTAATAAACACTGAATGACTCTGGATGTAACATGCACGTGGTCACACTCATTTTCTAAGTATAAGTAGCCATCCTCCCTTATACGTGCGTTTGGCATGCTCCGTGGCCAACAATGGAGCAGAAGAGGTATGTGCGGTGTCAGCGATCAGTCACGTGGCTACGTCGTGACTCTAGAAAGAGTCTGTGCTCACTGCGTGGCCATGTGCAAAATCATGACCTGGCACCCTTGGAACACTACTCCATTACTACTACCACTACCATCCACTGTCTCGCCAACTAATACAGGTAGCAAACGTCTTGTACCTAGGACAGGAAAAAATTCAGTGCACATTCAAAGCTTTCCAGTGACGTGTGTGTTTTTGACAAGAGAAAATGCTCACCCTGATAGTACACAGCCACAACTACTTGAGCTAATAGCATAATAAGCAAAAATATTCTACTTTTGGGTATCTTAGGAGAGCACAAAACAGAATAATTGTGTTATATAAAAATTAACCACCTATGTACATGAACCAATATTAAAAAGACATTAATTTGCCAGTATTTATAATACTTTTAATTACATTTTTCACTTGTGCTTTTCTTGGGTAAGTACAGCAGACTATAATTTTTCTAGCAGTGAAATATAAATGTTGTGTTTGAAAAGTAAAGCAACTGGAAAAGTTTATATTTACACGTGGGGGAAAAATACAAATTAGCTGAAAATACAAGTTCAGCAGGGCTTTCCAAAGTGCTGACTTTACCATGAACAGCCTCTAATTTAGTGTGTGTCCAGTGCCACTGAGCATCCTTACTCCTAAAAGCAAAAATAAGCAGCATAGTAACAGTTCTATGCCCCAATCTTGGAAGCAAACAAAATACACTGCTGTGTATTTGTTCAGAATAAAAGGTCAATGTAAATTTTGTTTTCATCCGATTACTGCAGCAAAGAGAAGATCATTAATAAGGAATTTATAGAAGAACATTGGCTTATCACAGACCAAGTTATTACTAGAGCCAAAAGCACAGCACCATTTATGCACGGTTCAAGATTATTTCAAAAATGTTTACTCTTTACAAATTCCTCTAATTATATGGACTAAACATATAAAACAAAGAAACACAACTCAACATAGAGGACAGCTTTGCCAGACAAATGAGAATGACTGCACATTGTGCTGCCCTGAGCCCTGTGGCATCACATTTTAAGTTACGAGCTCTTTTCAACAAACTAATAATCTAATCTACCAGTAGGGGAATCTTCTGCAACACTCATTTTAACTTTTGTAATGTGAAATAGATCTGCCATTAAAACTTTTCATCAATTTGTACATACAAATGTTCCAGCGATAACATGAACATTTTACAAATTATAAAATTAAGTTTGAAGAAATTTTATTTTCTTCTTCTAACCTATACAAAATTCTTGTTTTATTGTCTGTAGTATCACTAATTACTTCTTAAAAAAATCAACACATCTTGGTAAAAAATTTTATTCATACCTAATATCACAAATATTAAAAAATGTTATCACAAGTCTGTTATTTTTATGTAGTGGAACTAATAAAATAAATTAAAAACATAAACACACACTTAACAACTGCCCTAAACTTGCTTCATTAACTCATGCTATTCCAATGAACACCACTACTGATAAGTATGAATACATCAATATTGGTAGCATTGGGTAAGGATTCATTCATGGGAGCATGCACCAAACATATCCAGCCTTTCCTGTCAAGTTAACTTCATCTATTACACAAAACAGTTAGACATGCACTGGCTTATATAATTCTTGCTATTAACTATGATACATTTACAAGGTAACCCATATGATCTGACTGCTATCTGTGGCACTAACAGGGCACCTGAAGTTCATAAATGACAATACAATAGCTTATTGAACCAATTACAAAAATATTTTCACACAACTTTGGAGGTATTTGGTAGTTTTTCAATCTTTTATTAAATAATTTTATGAAACTGTTTATTTCAGTAAAAAATATAAACAACCAAAAATGATAATATGCTTCACTACATATGTGAAAATATGATTGTATTTTTGAGAACACACAAAGCACCACACATATACATACTCTCACAAAAAATTAAGGATAACAGTGATATGCAACGCATTGGCAAATTACACCATTCAAACCAGCATTAAAACATTACCAAGTTACATTTCCAAGTTGTCTGAACAAATAGTAAGAGAAAATGACATACTGTAAAAACAATTAGATGCAAACTACATGTACTCTGCAAAAGCAGGAACAAAACAAAGCAAGGTAGTGTGCATTCTCTTGCAATAACTCAAGAAAATCTAACAAAGTCGCACAGAGTCATTTATATAGTCTGGTAAGTTCCATAAAGGAGGAAATGTCATTCAATACAACAGTGGGTGTTCGTGGAGTATGAAGACACAAGAACATAATTTTTCCTGGCTATTAAAACAACACAATTGGAGCACAGCAGACGACTTTGCTAGGGGCCTAAAAGCAGCCATAGAGATGAGCCTTTCCGGGTATGCTGTATAGTGATGCTTTCATTCTACATAATGTATCCCATTTACCACTGCTCACATAACTACCCAATTCGCATGGTGTATAGAACATTCAGGGTGAACCAGAAAACACCATGGTTCTGTCCTCCTAAACGAGTCCAGCTTCTTCACACAGTGATCAAAGTTTAATAATGTATTAAAAGCATAAGGAAGTAAACTCATTGCCATAAAAAGTTTTGCACACAGAAAACAATGGAATAAAAAAATGTATTGAAATGGGAAAGACATAATAAAGAAGTGGTTACAATATAGTTTCATTACAACATTGTTCCCCTTTTCTGTGGCACAGAAGAAAGGAACATTTAGTACCTGTGCCTGGACACACATCATCAATATAACCGGGTACGTAATCAAACAAATTCTGCCTACAACCCTGCAGCAGAGTTTTCTACATTTGCACATTAAGTTCTAAATTAAAGACACTCCAAGAAGAAGATAGCTCACATCCCGTCTGTTCCTACAAATTTTTCCATGAACAACAAATCAGGTGACCAGGAAGACTATGGAAATGCTGAAACGTAATGTAAACACTCCTTGGAAACCACAGCTGTGTGTAGGAAAGTGTAAGCTTGATGGAAACTACTTGTGGGCAATTAACCAGCAAAGGTACCACACGAGGCTACAAGATGTCCTAAATGTACCCTTGTGTATTTGGTGACCATGACAAGTGATGATAAAAAAATCATAATACAATAGCTCCTGGACCATCACACCATTAGAAAAGAACAAATGTTGTAAAATGAGGCAGGGAATTTAGTGCTCACCTGTGGAATTTCAAACACTGGCAAAGAGGTAATCAGTTCCCAAAGAAAGAACAATTCATCACTAAAGACAATGTGAGTGTTAATAGCAAAACATGTGCATGTTGTCAGGACTGCCTGTGCTAGGCATTTGGAAATGTTTCTGGTAGAACTATGATGCTTTAGTGAAACTGCCACATGTCGTTGGATGATGAACAATGAAACTACAGGATCGGTTTGTGTGTCAGTTATTTATAGTTATCTAGTGCAACTTATCATCAGCATTCCTAAAAACTGACAAATTACACCTAAAAAGAACTGTGCACATCACACATGCTATTGTCCACCACATGACAATCGACAGCAGCACTCTCATAGAATGTATGTGCAAAACATCACATAAGAATTTAATTATCCACTTAATATTCACTCATATGTCTATTTACAACTCCCATGGTTACCAAATTATTTTTACAGAAAAAAACCAATTTTTTGGCAATGAGTGTAGGCACAGACCACCAAACATCATTGAAGAGAACCCTTATGGAAATAACATCATTTTGGACTTGCAAAAATCTCTGTGTTTGATTGTGGCTAATACAAAAATGTTATCCTCCAACTGTAAACGTCAGGCTTATCAGGGGTGTAATGGGTGTACATTTCCATCTACATCAGGCTGCATTGGAGGATGAATAAATGCCTAAAAATATAACATAACCTATTTGAACTGGCCAGCCATGTTTCCCAACCAAAGGCTTGAACACACTATGGCATCATATATTGTGAGGCATCCAGTACCCCCACAAACTATCCAAGAGCATCACAGCTTCAGTGAAGGAATGGGATTCCATAAACCAAGAACTGCTCAATGACCTTGTTCTCAGGATGGGAGCCTACTGTAATTCAAGTGTCGCTGTCTGGGATGACCACACAATACTGTTTTCAATTACAGCATCCAACATTAGTGGTGTGACATGGATCATGTCAGGCAAAATGTGATCTATTTTTGCCAAATGGATTTGTTTTCAGGGTGGACAAAAATTTGTTGAGTTTCTTTGGATGTGTTAATTTTTGTACATGAGCTTGTATTACCCCTATAACTAATCATTCTCATAATATACACATCTTCTATTATGCGATTTTCTGAACTGTATAGCACATCTTTAGCTGTAGCATTCTATCAGACTTGTTTAATAACTTTTAATCTGAAAAACTCCACAACAAAGTGTAAGTAAATACTTCTTTGGCAACAACTACAAATCACCACTCATCTCTTATGATAAATTGATAAATTATCAACCCAATTCACACACTACTTAAAGATACATGTGACAATGGTGATAATATATGTTTATCTCACACATTTTAAAAGGCACCAGTAATAAGACAAATAATACTGTATGATGTACTGTATTGTGTTGTTTTTAAACAAGTCAGCATAAAGTTTTTAAGTGCAATAAAGTGAAATCATATGAACATTATAAAATACTGAAAAAAAATGTGTGTAAAATACAGATGAAAAAAAAATATTTTACCATACGAGCTATTAATCTGTGCCTATTTATAGGTCCTTGTTAAAAAGATTAATGCTCTTGAGTAGTTAGAAATAGCCGATTCTAGTGCACCTAGCATCCTGGCAGGGAGCCAGGGAAACATCGGTGGCCATCTTGGCTGAAACATCCTGCTCTATTATTTTTCGCCAATGGTGTCCATTTTTCCTTTTTTTCTTCAAAAACGTCCAGAATTTCCCCAATTACCATTAAAACTAGAAAAATTTCCCGCAGAAATTTCCCTTAGGAAAATTTATATGAGTCACTCAGTCCGAAAATAGCATGACTCCTAAATGTGGCTCAATGACTTATTTTTGGGAATGAGGGGTTGAGGGGTCACCCGGACATTCAAGCTCCATCATTCCATGCCAGCACCATCCATCATGTCTGAAGAATGTTCGAGTTCATAGCCCTGTCATGCAACTTCTCTAATTCCTTCCAGTCTCTCTCACCCATGCCCCTTCTTTCTCGCCTGCTCTATCCCTTGAAGGAGATGGGGAGGGGAGGGGGAGGGTCCGTCATATTCTTTCTGGTCTCCTTTATTTCCACCCTTTCCTCTCTCTTGCTTTTCCAGTCCTCCATCTTGGATGTACCCTCATAACCGTCATCTGATGTAGGCGGCCATCTTTGATTCCTGCATCCACCACCAGAGTGTGCTAAGCCATCTTTAATTCCTGCACCTGCCACTGATCGGCCGCTGTAGGTGGCTACCAGAATGTTTGAAGTTATACAGTTTGAGGCTAGAAGCGCCGGTATTATCGCAGCCATTTTTTTTATATGTTGGTTCACTCATCACCTATAGAATACATATATATTTATTACCATCCCGGGCATTCTGACAAGTCCCCAACGTGATATTTATATATAAAAAAATATATAAATCACCCTTGCATGGTTAGGGAAAGAAATAAAGTAAATACCTGCATCAGCCTCCGCACTCACCAGACAATAAACTTGTCATTGAGAAAAAAAAGAGGACGTTTAATTGTTTAAGATATAGTGGTAAATTCATAACATAGGCATCACCCCCGATGATGAAAAGGATCGCAGGGTCAAGTATGCCCTAAGCCATCATATAAGCATAGTTGGCTGTAATTCCTTAACTGTTTAAAATATAGGCTACCACGTCAGTTTTCAGACGCATGGTCTTGTCTAGCAGCAACTGATGAAATGTACAGTGCTCGTCACTTGTACAATATGCGTTGGTTGGTAGGTGATAATAACCCTATTTTTTTTGTGTCTTCTGGCATCCGTGCGTAACAGTGATGACATTATCAGTTTCACGAACATAATATTTTTTGGGCTAACATAATGTACAGCGTTCGTTGCTCACACAATATGCTTCGGTTGGTAGGAATTTATATCTATTTTTCCTTTACATTAACTTTTTCATATCTGTTCATCAATATGTAGCAGTGTCATCTCTTGCATGACCAATGGTTTAAATGCATGATGTTTAGTGGCAAGCAAAGGAACACAGCCTTTACAGAGGAACACAGCCTAATGCATCTTCAAATTATCACCGCTGGTAAATAGTGTACTGCACTTGACATATTGGAGAATTTTTTTTGAGGTTGGCCCTTCTGAACATACGCTCTTTTCCTGTTGCCGGGCATTCCAGGTTTTTTTTAACTATAGTTCTTGACACAATAGCAACACTGATATCATTATTATGGCCTGTGGAAATAACAGGTATATTTTTATAGTAGAGGTTCAATACCACATCGTGCTCGCAGCGCACTTGCGTCTATGTTGAGCCTTTATTATTTATTATTATGTGACTTAATTTTTTCATGCATGGGATGGTTTTATATGTTGCACGAGTTCCACCCAACTCACGTATTAGGCTGACGCTATTTATTGTGACCTTTAGCCCTCACAGTCGAACCATACCGCTGTAGTCCCCCTGTGCTATCAGAACCGACATTCCGGACAAATTGAATTGTGCAGTGTATCACAATCAGGAAAAAATATGTCGTGAGTCGCATCGCAACCATGTCAAAATGTGTACATATAAAACACCTGTATGTGTTCCAAGCTTGCCAAATGACAATGGATTCATACTGAAAGAATCTACTTTCCATAGTCTAATGAAGATGTATGTTGCATCTAATTCATCAGGCATGGCAAAAGATATTTATACATATCTTAAACATACGAAGCAGAATATTATAGATTAACTTACATATGAGATGGCAAAAGAAGGTGCTATAAAATATGATATATGGTTGGAATGTAAATATACCAAACCAGAACCACATGAAAATGAATATAATGAGAGAGCCTTAAAGTCTTCAAATGTGCCTCTGTATAACATGTATGAAATCAAAGAGTGTTGAAGCTAGTATACAGAATATTTGCCAAGAGGAAGAAGAATTCATGGGAAAGGGTTCTGGTTGGACATTATAAGATCAGCTATAGTTGAGAACAAATTCACTTAGCAAATAGCCAGATACCGATTTCACTCTACCCCACTACAGAAAATTACAACATAGCTTCGCCTTCGACCCGTGGCGGAATGACTGTATAAATTACTGCAACCGCAGAAAATCACTCAGTTGTTGAACTGGCATGTGCAGCACTGGTACTGTCTGAAGGTAGCAGTGAGGAGTCAGCAGTGAGGAGACATTGGTGAGGAGTCAGCGTTGAGGAGTCAATGGCGAGTAGTCAGCGGTGAGGAGTCAGAAGTAGTACCAGTGTTTTGAGTTCATATATGCTTCAAGATGATGAAAGCCACTAAGGATGTACAATCGAGTAAAACCTGTACGACTACATGCAAACCTTCACAGAGTATATTCAACAATTACATAGAAAAAAATGCAGTTACTGCGGCAAGACCTTCAGTAAAAGTTGCAATGCACATTGTCATGAATAAAGCAAATGTTCAAAAAAACCAACCTCCAGAATACTAACATGTGATATGTGTGGTGCAGCATTTGATAGAAGCGATAATCTAAAGAAATATACTGGTACATGTAAAGGTAATGCACCTTTGCTTGGCCCGAGACAACATGCACTGAACTTATTGACGCAAGACATGTCTATGGCTAGCCTTCCTGCTGATTCACCGTGTAAAGTAACGTAGGTTTGAGCATCCATAATATTACCCAGGTTCTGCATCATGTTCCAAAACAGTGTGTGACGAGGTAAATACGAGTGTTGCTGACATGCATTATGGAAAGTGCGAGCCATACAGATCGTCAGAAGTTGTGGACAACAAACATGCATAGCTAACATGTAAAGTGAAAAACGAAGATGTTACAACTAGTCATGGCGAAGAGAACGAAAATGTGACCTCTAAGACTGCTGCTGGTGGTGGTGTGAAATATGCATGTTCTACTGATGAAGTGCTGACATCTGCTAAGCAAAAGTGTAAACGTGTTGCTGAAGATAAGGACTACTTGAAGTTGGGGCAGAAGAAACATGGATTTGAACCTAGTACTCTCGCCCAGAGGTATCTCGCAACCTACTCATCACAGAAGAACATACACGCAGACATTTATCGTGCTACATGAAGTTAGGGCAGAAGAAACATGAATTTGTACCTACTGCTCTCACCCAGAGGTATCTTGCAACCTACTAATCACAGAAGAACATACACGAAGACATTTATCATGAACCGTCTGCGAAGAGACACATGAAGTCTGTTTACTTATTTTCTGAAGACCCCAATAAGCTGGCTGTTAGACTGTGGGTGTTGGTTCCATTGTAAATAAGTGGTTTTCTTTCTGTAAGTGAAGAGATACATTTTGTTATTGATAAATTCAAGGTTTTATTGAATTATATACTATGTATGTGCATGATTTGTTTGAAAATGGGAATAAATACAAAAAAAATAGTTAATGTTTAATTTTTTAAATTCCTATCATATAAGAATGTACCTACTGCTGTATGTTTATAAATGTCCAGTAGTCTGCAAGTATTTGCGATGAACATATATGGAGTACAAATATCTGTTAGGGATGAATTTTATTGTAAGCTGCGAGGTTATAAGGATTTTAACTATATACACATACTTGCTGATATGAAAGTAACCATTGCATGTTCAGCGTTGCATACAAGACTTATCATTTCGATAATGGTGATGTGGTGTTCACTTGCAGTGATAGTCTGAATAGGCATAGCAAGAAATGCAAAGTCAATGTTTGTTGTTCATCGGGAAGTGAGTGGAAGTATTGTAGCAAGGCGTTTTACTAGGCAGCTCTAGTGCTGCACACCATGTAGATAGTAACTGTTCATTCTCCATCGACCAATTTTTTATATATACAGTGGTTTCATATCTTGTACACGAGGTTTCCACGACACCTCTTGTTCCCTACACTCCTACATTCATCAGTAACTGCTAACTACAACGACATGCTTGCTACATAATTGTATGTATATCTACCTTTATTTTCATTACATATATGGCTGACTGTTACATGTTAGCTGAACTTAAATAGTTCCAACATGACGCCCTCCAATGCTTATAACAGGGCTTCGGGTCCTAATTATCCTTATCGCATTGATTGCATCCAGGAATGATACCAGTGATATGAATTTGGCGGTCGTGACATTAGCGGATAGGAAATGACAGGCAATTATGTTTATAAGTAGATAAGTAGGTTCAATGCATAATTGGCCCTGCTGCCCTGTTCTATGTTGGGAGCGATGCATATGTTTAAATTTGATGACTATAACCTCAGCAGATGGAAATGGTTGTCAACAATGCATATAAGAGAGAGGTTATGGTCTAATGGACCCTGCCACTCATTCAATGTCGGGAACAATGCATGGGTGATATAAATTTGGTAACTGTAGCTTCGGCAGATGGGAAATGACGCCGACTATGCTTATACGAGGGCTTAAGGGTGCAATTGACATTGTCGTGCTACTCGTCGGAGGCGATACATACGAGATGAATTTGGTGGATATAGCTTTAGAGGATGGGAAATGGTGATCAACTATGTTTATAAGAGGGTTTAAGGCATACTTTTGACCCTGCAGTCCTTTTTGTCGCCAGGGGTAGTGTCTATGTTATGAATTTGTAGACTATATCTTAAACAGTTAGGGAATTACAGCCAACTATGCTTATACAATGGCTTAGGGCAAACTTGACCCTGCTGTCCTTTTCGCCATCGGGGGTGATGCCTATGTTATGAATTTGGTGACTATCTTACACAGTTAAAAAATTACAGCCAACTTTGCTTATATGAGGGTTTAGGGCATAATTGTCTCTACCGTACTATTCAGCATCAAGGGTGATGCCTATGTTATAAATTTGATGACTTATATCTTAAACAGTTCTGGAATTACAGCCAACTATGCTTATATGATAGCTTAGGCCATACTTGACCCTGAAGTCCTTTTCATAGTCGGGGGTTATGCCTATTTTATAAGTTGACGACTATATCTTAAACAATTAAACATCCTCTTTTTTTCTCAATGACAAGTTTATTGTCTGGTGAGTGCGTATGATGATGCAGGTATTAACTTTATTTCTTTCCGTAATCATGCAAGGGTAATATATATATATATATAAATCACGTCGGGGGTTTGTCTGAATGCCCGGGATGGTAATAACTACATACGTATTCTACAGGCAATGCGTGAACCAACACACACAAAAATGATTGCGATAAAACTGGTGCTCCTTGCCTCTTACTGTAGAACTTCAAACACACTGGTGGCAAGCACAAGAATCAAAAATGGCTGCCTACAGTGGCCGACCGGTGGCTGACGCAGGAATTAAAAATGGCTTAGCATACTCTGGTGACGGATGTGGAAATCAAAGATGGCCACCTACACCAGGCGGCGGTGATGAGGGTATATCCAAGATGGGGAACTCGAAAAGCAAGAGAGAGAAAAGGGCAAAAATAAAGGAGACCGGAAGGAATGAGAGAGCATGAGAAAAAACACAAAAAAGAGAAAATAAAGGAGACCAGAAGGAATATGAGGTAATGTTCTCTTATCCAAATACTCCTTCGGTGGTAGGGAGCTTACGCCAAGCTAAAATTTTGCTCAAAAGAAAGCCTCACACACTGTTGTCCTTAGTGAAGCCACAATGTGGCAGGAGTAAGAGTAGGTTCTTCGCATGCCCTGACATGCATATAAATGATCCAGTACTTGTAAAATTCAAACCCCATAGTGACCCTGTCAAAGGTATAATCAAAAAGACAATTTCTGCAGTTACCTACCTAGTAAAGATAGGTTCTGATATCAGGTTAGTACACCAGAACCAAATGAGAAGGTTTGTGGAAGAACCTACATGTAGATATCAGGACAGTGTGGTAACTCTACCTAGTCAGGCAAACCCCATGGAAGAGTGTGCCCCTTCTCCTACTGAACATGAAGGACCAATACAAGTACCTAATGACATAATATGTACCCCAAGTTGCCCTGACTTTCATGAGTTCCCTGAAACTCAGTCACCAATCCACTCTGAACATGAACAAGACACAGGACTGAGAAGGTCCAAAACCACCTATTCGTTTAAGTCTTTAAGGTTCTCAATTGTGGGAATATTGTGTTGGATTGTATTGTCAAATCTTGTGTTAAGGTATGTTGCAGCTTACCATGTTAGATAACTGTTGTAAGATTATAAACATGGTGTGGTAGATTGTAGCATTAGCAATACACAGAGGTCACTAATATTGACGAGGAGAGAGATGTAATGTATTATGGACTTGTAATATAATTGGAGTATTAGAGTTGGCACCTCTGGCGGTGGGTGAGAAGGAATGGAGAGCTTGTTAAGATTGTAAATGAGTGAAATACTAAATATAAAACAACGGACTTAATACAAATGAAACTGTTATCTAAAACCTGTGACTACAATTTCACTAATTTCACCAAACGTCTATTTGCAATCTTTGTAAGATACATTATTTTTTTACTGCAATGCTTTATCACAAATCCTTTACAAAATTATATTTCAACAAGTGCTACTCTATTTACATTCCAAAATAAATTGTGTACCATAACCATACATCTACAAATCTTCAAGCAAGCATCTCTACTGAAGACCATAGATAAATAGTGAACATCCTATAAAATTTTCTTTAAACTATATAAGCTTAGTACACTCCACAATGGTTTACAATGTTCCCATTATTGATGGTTATTTTTTCACCTTGTTGATCTTAGAAAACACAATACGGCCATTAATCACAAATACCCCTTGCTTTAGTTGTCAGAGGTAGTATGGTGAAGGTTCACTTTTTGTCACTATCACAGCCACCACCTTTCAAATATGACTTTCCACCAATTTTCAATAGATGTCTGTAGGAATTTGGTTCAATTTATTATTTAGCATGATAAACAGCAATGTAGTGTTTGTGGATAGTTTGATTTGGCTTTCAACCAGATTACAATTCATACCAAATATGATCGATGGGGTTGTGGTCACAACTTTGGGCATGTCATTCCAATTCATCCACTTCAATGTTCTCAAACCACTTTTTACAACCACTGCTGTTTATATGATGGCACTGTCATGATTCATGATGAAAATGAAATAAGGATATTTTATACTTGTTAGCACAGCATGAGTGGAATTGAAATGTCCAACAATGTTCCACAGGCATTGGTCACTCATTGATAAATGCACCAAAATCAACGTACCAAGACCATATTATAATAATAATCCTTTCTCCTTCAGACCTTCATAGTGGAAATAATGCAATTAGGTACGCATTTGCCATGCATGCATGCATACATACATTCACATATGCACATGCATGCACACATGTACACTCTCATGAACACACATACTCACACACACACACATGTGCACACACAAACTTATGCGCACACATACATTGCATATAAATGCACCGTACATGCACACTCGCATACACACACACAGATCCATCAGATTACAACACTGTTATAGAACATGACAACGTGCTTTGCTCCACTGTGAATGATGGGTGGCACTCCATACAGGCATCTTCAGATTATGGGATGCAGCTTGTGTATGGAATCTAAAGTGCAACTACCTAANTGGGTGGCACTCCATACAGGCATCTTCAGATTATGGGATGCAGCTTGTGTATGGAATCTAAAGTGCAACTACCTAATGGTGGATGGTAAGATCACTGACAGCACTTACTCACGTCAATGCAAGTTTTTTAGTAACGGTTTGTGAAGATACATTACAGTTTGACTTTGGCATACATCAAAAGCTTCCCAACATTCTCAATTTGTTAATGTTGTGAGCTTACACGTCTGGGTTGATGAGCTGACTGTGACACTTTTATTTCACCATACATTACCCAAGTTATGCAAGGTACCTGGCCTGGAATTTGCTTGGAATCTCATAGATTGAATATCCAAACCAGTAGGCAAAGCTGATCCCCCACTCAAAATCACCAATATAGTGATATGTGTTCATACTGATAGGTATAGTTGCTATAACTGTCAACTTACCATTCAAGGTCTTTTTGTAGACTTGTAACATGCAACATGATTCCCAAGGGATGCCCGGTGACAAGTGGCCATATAATGTACTTAAGCTATGCTTTGGAAAAGGGACAAAATACTTTTCTATAATACTTAGGTAATTGGGTTTGGTTAACATTTCCACAAAGTTACAAAGCAAACAAGAATATCACACAAATGTAAGGCAATTCTTTGGTATACATTAAAGGCACCAATTTGACAAGGCAACATTAATGGAAAAGGTAATATGGCACAGGGTCACAATGCATTATTCGCAGTATTTTCTGTCTTCAGCCTGGCCACATGAAACTTGGCAATGTGCTTGCGTAAACTGTCTGCATTCTTGTAGATCTGAGAGCACACAATGCAAGCAAATGGCCCTGCATCTTCCCCATGAATGTTCTTCTCATGTGTTCGCAGGTGGTCTCTGCGTGAGAACTGTTTGTTGCAAACCTCACATTTAAAGTTGCATGACTTTGCAATACTATCTTGAACATGTGTTAGCTTCTGTGTATCCACACGTTTGGTACAGCTCTGGTTACCTGTAACATCATGAAATGTAAAACATGTCAAACAAAACATGAAACCAAGCAACCTATATAAATTCAATAACATGCTAACAATGTTCAAATAATAACATGCTGCACTGCATTCTGCATTTTCAATTATGTTGTGGTTTCCATTAACCCATGGCTGAAATTTAAGCCTAATTACTGGTCTTTATTGTTCACCATTATTCAATATTCGCACTTCCTTTCTCCCCTCCCCTCCACCACCATCCAGTCTGGCTTCCCAGACACTCACATACTCTGTTATAAACTAATAACATTTCTAAGAAGCAATAAATATTAGTTTATTACTTTATCCCAGCAGTTACTACTCATTACTTAAAATTTTAAAAATGAATCCAAGAGTAGCTTACCCTTCCTCACACATGTTTTACTTGTGTAATGATGCGCCTGAGCCTTCGAATATTTCTAATCTCACGAACACTAATATTCCTTTTTTGGATTTCTGTAGAAATTAGTTAATAAAAGACACTATGACAACATTAATTTGCATTTGTAAAAACATCCACATTAAATATGTAAAATATACACAGACCTAACCATATACAATATAAATGAAAACTTAAGATCACAATTAAATTAATTTTCAGTTGAAAACATAGTATAGACACAAAAAAATAATTATATAAATATTTATCAAAGGTAAAAAAAATTGTACTAAATATAATTACAATTTCAATATGGAACAACAACAAAATGAATTGCTGTATTCAGACACTACTAGAATAAATTAGTAAACACAGTGATAAAGTTTGGTGCAAAGAATTCAGTACAACTCAGAACTTATTTCTACACATTGAAAATAAATAGAAGAAAGCATTTTCAACAAAAAATACAATCTAACACAATACTGGTGAAAGGATCTGCTGGTAACATTCAACATGCACCCATCAAAAGCCAGTAATTATATTCTCAGAACAGGTAACAGTCATCTCTGACTTGATTATAATGTAACTGTAAAAGATATTTATGTGTAAAACAATTACTACCATTAGCTAGTACANGTCATCTCTGACTTGATTATAATGTAACTGTAAAAGATATTTATGTGTAAAACAATTACTACCATTAGCTAGTACAGAAAGCAAAAAAAGGCATAATCATAAGTAAGCTGTAAAATAAAATAATTACAACTAACAACTAGTATAAACTAATATAAAGAAACAATAAAATATTAAAATTTCCTCAAACAAGTGGATGTACATTATAAACTTCATAAGCAGCAACCCAGATTTTCTAATACTTTGTGATTAACCACCTANTCAAACAAGTGGATGTACATTATAAACTTCATAAGCAGCAACCCAGATTTTCTAATACTTTGTGATTAACCACCTACCTGATAAAATATTAACAGTCACAAAACTTTCAAATTATAAATTCTATCATTTTTATTTGAAATAAAATGACAAAATTTTGTAACTCAAGTAATTTTACTAGATTACTTATTTTGGAAATGTTGACATTCAATAATAGTCAACACACAAAAACAGTAACTTCTAACAACATTTAAGACACAAAAACTGTTACTTCTAAAAACACAAAAATTTGTCACTACTAGGCTACCTGAGTTATACCAGGTGATGGCTAGTAGGGTACTTAGTTACTACACTTTGGTGCAAACTAAGGGCACCTGTGGTTGTTGCGAATCCCCATTTGTTTATGAGCATAAGAGGCAATCAATTGTGACCAGTATTTTATTTGTCTGAAGGTCACATTGGTATTTACACACACTGGCGAGACTGAGCCCCCCTACAAGTCGTAGGCCTGAAGGGCTGGTGGGCGGAATGCTATGCGTCGGGGAAGGTTGTTTGAATGGAGACCTTTCTACTTATCTGTGACTGCGGCTTTTGGTGAGTTGTCTTCATTGGTAGTTGAGGCTTGGTGAGTGGGGTGGCCCGTTATCAGGCCCTCGGACTGGCTCTCGTTGGCGTGCTGTAGTCAGCTGGCTTCTTCCTTCGGAAGTCCGGGATTGGTTTCCCGGGACTTGTGCTTTCTCTTTAATCTCGGCTGGCGTTCCTCGCTGGAGACCTTGCGTCCCCTCTCCTACGTCAACATCTGCCACGACTCGTCTCGCGCTCTCGACTTCTCCGCCTCGGAAACTGCCACTACATTTTCGGAAATGAACTCATAAGTTCTCAGCACTTCTACTTGGTTTGTCTCGGAAATTTACACATGAAGTTTCGGCTGTTCCTGGGTTCTCTCCCCGGTGACAGTCACAATTGACTTACTGACTGACTGAATGCTTGCCTCGTCGCCATCCGGCACACGACTACATCTTCTCGGGGAATGGCGTTGCCACTGGTTTCCAGGAATTTACTCATAAGTTCTTGGCACTATTCCCATCACATGACTGCCTACTCCTGTGTCTCCTTCGCCTCCCGTCTCGGCTGAACACCTAACTTGGCCGGGATCCGAAAACCAGCCTTGACCGGCTCACCCGACTGCCGCTGGTCCGGCGGCTGGGATGCAACTCCCCCCGGTCCAGCGTCTCCTGACGGCGCGGATTCAACTGACTCTGAGCAACTGCCCTCCTGCCTCGGCTGCCACTCAATTTAACCAGTGTCCCGCTATATTCAAGTTAACTGTCAGCAGTTTCTAGAGAGAGAAATCGGGAAATCCCGTGTGTACCTCGCATGTTTTTGTGCACGATTTTGCGTCTCGCCAGCAGCTTCTGTGCTCCGACTAGGGCGGAGGGAGGGCGCGTTAGGACGTCTCGGGGATTCCTGTGGAGCTGGGTCTGCACTAATTCTCGTCAGGGCATCCCCGGTGTCCTTCGTTGAGGGCTTATCTTTCAGCTATTTCTCGGGACTTACCCTCTTTCATTCGGCTTCGGTTCTTCCTCACGTGTCCTTACACGTCGGGACTGCCCCGAGGGTGTTTCCCCGGAAGTTTCGTTGTCAGCTGCCTGCCCTGGCTAGCTGGTTGCCTGCCCTGGATAACTATAGCAGGGTGTGGAAACAGCGCAATGCCTATCCCATGTACACACCACGCGTAAAACTGTTGATTTCTAATAACATACAACACAACAAACAGGAAATCATCCAAGATACAGAAATCTTATCAAGTTCTTTTGCTACTTGATACTCCTTAGATGCCATTAAATCAATAGTTACAGGGACGTAGCCAGGAGTAAGCCTCATGGGCAAAGGCCCCTCCCGAAATATCAGCCCATTTTTAAAATCTGTACTGCCATCTGCTCTCACATGTACCTGTTTTTTGTAATGTTAATAAATAGTGTTACTCTAAAGCATGTATTAACGTACTATATATATATACTATTAACATATGCAAGATGACCTTTTTCATTAATTTTAATGTATTCTTTAATAATCCATTATTGGAAACCCAATTAGGCTTCGGCATTACATTATCCTGGATGCCATTGTTCCATTTCAAATACTTTCTTTGAAATTCACAATAAACATGTGTTTCAGCTCCACCTTCAAGGGCACGTACCACCCTTACTATAAGCATCATAGACCATATATCTNACAATAAACATGTGTTTCAGCTCCACCTTCAAGGGCACGTACCACCCTTACTATAAGCATCATAGACCATATATCTCATATGTTTTTGATGAAGTTTCTCATCAGGAATATGAAGGTGGAGTGTGTCTGTGTTTTTCATACGCACTCTGTATATATGCACATATACAGTAAACCCTTAAGCATAATAATACAGCAACTGCCACATAATAAAAAATTATCAGTAATGAAGTGAATACAACATAAATAAATAAAAACCCTCTTCTACAATATTTTTTGTGTATATCTGTTTTGCTTTACCATTGGATATACTTTGTATCTTTTTATTTGGTTGAGACACTAAACCTAACACCTTGTGGTGCAGACATTAAAAAAGGGTCACCCAAAAAGGGTCACCCATCCTCCCATTTTTCAGCAGTGTAGACAGAAAAAAAGTGGGTTGCCTACTCTCCCATTTTCCAAGTGCATAAGCGCACATTCACACACCCATGCATGCACACACACAAACACATGCACACAGGTTGTATTCCATTACCTCTGCAATGCCCAAACAGGTTGTTCCATTGCCTGTTAAGATGCACAACCGTGTACATTGTACGTCACTCTATTTCCGGCCAACCTGGCGCCTCAACTGTACGTGGTCCGAAGCACAAATACTTTATGTGTAGTCGCGTTGGCACAAATTGCTGGAAGCAAAGAGCTGCAAGTCAGGTAAAAAACTAAAAGTCCTTCAACAGTGCCATTAATTGGTGTAGGCATGTGTCTAGAAGATGTAATTGCATGGTTTTCAGTATGGTTAGACTACTTTATGGCTATAAAGTACATTAAAATATTTAAGAATGCAAAGTTCTGTAAAGCGTAATGCAATGACTCGCACACAACCAGAAACACTGCACAGCTCCAATATGCGCTGTGGCAGAACGATACAATGTAAAATAATGATAGACTGGGAGAGAAAGGGGTTCAGTATGCATCTGTGTACATGAGTGTGATGTTGCGACAGCTGTAGTACGTGTAAAGGGTTTTCGGGGTAGAGTGTCAACCCTAGCTGCGCAGTCACAACTGTCGAAACTGAGTATGGATATAGAGTGTTTATTGAAAAACCAGAATTACTGACCCTTTAACTCTTCGGTAACTCAAAAACAGCTTGAAAACTGGAAATTACATTCACTGTAGTGACACTTAACGGTAGTCTGAAGAGTTACTATGCCTGGTATTGTCCAGACTGTAAGTAGGAATATACACACTTGGTCTTACCAATCTGAAGCAACATGTCATTTGTACACTCCGCAACACTGCAGTCTGGTAGCAAAATACTTGACAGGACAAACACGTTCATAAATAGGAACACTAGGAAAAAACTTGCTATGACTACTGAATGACAACAATGGGTAACTGCATTTGAAATTATCTGGAATTTGAATTGTGCTCAGAATTACTTGACTTTTACCAAATAAAACAAAATACTTCATCCAGGTAGCATTACGAAATTAGCAGATTATCTGTGTCTTCAAAATTACTAACAATATAATTGAAATATTATTCTGCTTCGGGTAATGGCCTTTTAAACACTAGTGCCCTTGTGATGGTTTAAAAGATTAGTACTTGAAAAGTTAAAAAATCACGTCNGGTAATGGCCTTTTAAACACTAGTGCCCTTGTGATGGTTTAAAAGATTAGTACTTGAAAAGTTAAAAAATCACGTCAAAAATATTGATGTTCTTTCCAAATATATTTACTTTAAACAATATGTTTGCAATTAGTTAGTGGCAGAGCAAAGATTCAGTTCAGGTTTGCCGTAGTAAATGTCGGAAAAAGTCGTGTACGTAAGTAAACCACCATGTCTGCGTGACAAAATGTTGTAAAAGGTTTATTAACAGCGTTAATATGAAAAATTTATTTGGAATTTCTTGACTGAAATCAGTGCTCAAAACGTAGAATTTGAAGATCTAGCAGTTCCCGATGATCAAGTACGCAGACGGGGCATCTCTCCAGATGCGTAGCAGCCCTGGGTGACGTCTTTCATATATGTAAGCGTACGGTTTACGATGCTAACATATAATTCAATGGCACCTTAATGGACATCTCACGTGTTCTAGCTAACTTCTCTAAAACTTAAGCAGAGGTNCTAACATATAATTCAATGGCACCTTAATGGACATCTCACGTGTTCTAGCTAACTTCTCTAAAACTTAAGCAGAGGCAATACAGGCCTACTTATTATTTTCAATACCTCACGTGTCTCTATTAGACGGCCTGCAATTTAATGGGTACGAACTCAGACTTCCATAAGAAAAATCTAAATTAAGTACCTAGTGCATAGCCCATCCAGGCTGGCTGCCTGACGTCGCGTAACAAGATGTCAGTCTTCCTTCTTGAAAACTTAACTAAAGAACGTTCTTTAAAACCTGACCAATCACGAGGGTTACAATTCCAATTCATCTGTNACAATAAACATGTGTTTCAGCTCCACCTTCAAGGGCACGTACCACCCTTACTATAAGCATCATAGACCATATATCGCATATGTTTTTGATGAAGTTTCTCATCAGGAATATGAAGGTGGAGTGTGTCTGTGTTTTTCATACGCACTCTGTATATATGCACATACACAGTAAACCCTTAAGCATAATGATACAGCAACTGCCACATAATAAAAAATTATCAGTAATGAAGTGAATACAACATAAATAAATAAAAACCCTCTTGGACAATATTTTTTGTGTATATCTGTTTTGCTTTACCCTTGGATATACTTTGTATCTTTTTATATGGTTGAGACACTAAACCTAACACCTTGTGGTGCAGACAGTAAAAAAGGGTCACCCAAAAAGGGTCACCCATCCTCCCATTTTCCAGCAGTGTAGACAGAAAAAAAGTGGGTTGCCTACTCTCCCATTTTCCAAGTGCATAAGCGCACATTCACACACCCATGCATGCACACACACAAACACATGCACACAGGTTGTATTCCATTACCTCTGCAATGCCCAAACAGGTTGTTCCGTTGCCTGTTAAGATGCACATCTATGTACATTGTACGTCACTCTATTTCCGGCCAACCTGGCGCATCAACTGTACGTGGTCCGAAGCACAAATACTTCATGTGTAGTTGCGTTGGCACAAATTGCTGGAAGCAAAGTGCTGCAAGTCAGGTAAAAAACTAAAAGTCCTCAACTGTGCCATTAATTGGTGTACGCATGTGTCTAGAAGATGTAATTGCATGGTTTTCAGTATGGTTAGACTATTTTATGGCTATAAAGTACATTAAAATATTTAAGAATGCTAATTTCTGTAAAGCGTAATGCAACGACTCGCACACAACCTGAAACACTGCACAGCTCCAATATGCGATGTGGCAGAACGATATAATGTAAAATAATGATAAGACTGGGAGAGAAAGGGGTTCAGTATGCATCTGTGTACATGAGTGTGATGTTGCGACAGCTGTAGTACGAGTAAAGGGTTTTCGGGGTAGAGTGTCGACCCTAGCTGCGCAGTCACAACTGTCGAAACTGAGTATGGATATAGAGTGCTTATTGAAAAACCAGAATTACTGACCCTTTAACTCTTCGGTAACTCAAAAACAACTTGTAAACTAGAAATTACATTCACTGTAGTGACACTTAAAGGTAGTCTGAAGAGTTACTATGCCTGGTCTTGTCCAGACTGTAAGCAGGAATATACACACTTGGTCTTACCAATCTGAAGCAACATGTCATTTGTACACTCCGCAACACTGCAGTCTGGTAGCAAAATACTTGACAGGACAAACACGTTCATAAATAGGAACACTAGGAAAAAACTTGCTATGACTACTGAATGACAACAATGGGTAACTGCATTTGAAATTATCTGGAATTTGAATTGTGCTCAGAATTACTTGACTTTTACCAAATAAAACAAAATACTTCATCCAGATAGCATTACAAAATTAGCAGATTATCTGTGGCTTCAAAATTATTAACAATATAATTGAAATATTATTCTGCTTCAGGTAATGGCCTTTTAAACACTAGTGCCCTTGTGATGGTTTAAAAGATTAGTACTTGAAAAGTTAAAAAATCACGTCAAAAATATTGATGTTCTTTCCAAATATATTTACTTTAAACAATATGTTTGCAATTAGTTAGTGGCAGAGCAAAGATTCAGTTCAGGTTTGCCGTAGTAAATGTCGGAAAAAGTCGTGTACGTAAGTAAACCACCATGTCTGCGTGACAAAATGTTGTAAAAGGTTTATTAACAGCGTTAATATGAAAAATTTATTTGGAATTTCTTGACTGAAATCAGTGCTCAAAACGTAGAATTTGAAGATCTAGCAGTTCCCGATGATCAAGTACGCAGACGGGGCATCTCTCCAGATGCGTAGCAGCCCTGGGTGACGTCTTTCATATATGTAAGCGTACGGTTTACGGTGCTAACATATAATTCAATGGCACCTTAATGGACATCTCACGTGTTCTAGCTAACTTCTCTAAAACTTAAGCAGAGGCAATACAGGCCTACTTATTATTTTCAATACCTCATGTGTCTCTATTAGACGGCCTGCAATTTAATGGGTACGAACTCAGACTTCCATAAGAAAAATCTAAATTAAGTACCTAGTGCATAGCCCATCCAGGCTGGCTGCCTGACGTCGCGTAACAAGATGTCAGTCTCCCTTCTTGAAAACTTAACTAAAGAACGTTCTTTAAAACCTGACCAATCACGAGGGTTACAATTCCAATTCATCTGTACCACCACTTAAAACTGCTCCCAATGATCAAAAATGCATATGGCCTTGTAAGTACACTATATAAAAACAGAAAAACATATACACATGCAGCCAATTAAAAATATTGATGCAAAACAAAATAAATATTACGGACTCCGTTTCAAAACAAATGTCTCTTGCCACAAAATAAAATAAACTATGTGAAACAATAACATTGAGCCTGTTAAACATAAAAATTACATGTTAGTAATTATTCTTTCTTCTAGCTCAATAAGCATGTGTTACAGTTTGTTTACATGTTGGGCAGTCGCTATCTTTATTTTGAACAGCGAAATAGGTACACAGTTGTTATTCCATTGCCTTGTGCATTCAGAAATGTTTTTAATAATGGAATAACTTTGCACGAGTTTTCTAGCAGCTGCATTAATGTAGGCTACAGACACAGGTCACAGAAAAACAAAAAAATAACTTAACCTTTGCTGTTGTTCGTTTACTACATGAACTACTTGCCTGCTCAACCAGCAACCGTATTTTCACTCCACACAGTAAAGGTTTACTCCATAAATATTGTCAAAACAAATCAACAAACACAGGGGNAATTACATGTTAGTAATTATTCTTTCTTCTAGCTCAATAAGCATGTGTTACAGTTTGTTTACATGTTGGGCAGTCGCTATCTTTATTTTGAACAGCGAAATAGGTACACAGTTGTTATTCCATTGCCTTGTGCATTCAGAAATGTTTTTAATAATGGAATAACATTGCATGAGTTTTCTAGCAGCTGCATTAATGTAGGCTACAGACACAGGTCACAGAAAAACAAAAAAATAACTTAAGCTTTGCTGTTGTTCGTTTACTACATGAACTCCTTGCCTGCTCAAACTCTAGTGAAAAGCAACCGTATTTTCACTCCACACAGTAAAGGTTTACTCCATAAATATTGTCAAAACAAATCAACAAACACAGGGGGACGACACATGCAAAATGGATTATTTACACAGATTGCATGAAATTGTAGGCAGTAGGTAAACAAACTACTGCAACATGCAGTGACAAGTCCAGTTTCAGACATGTGTGGGAATTGACAGGCCATTCTTTTGTTTTGCAAAAAAAACAGTTACAAATGTAACACATGTCGCTTGTTGACTGATAGCATTGTGTTCAACTGAAGTGTGAGAAAGTAGTCAGACTCATTACCCATATTTACTTCTGTTGCGCATAGATTTACTTTCCTGATAGAAACTGTACCAATNCTTCTGTTGCGCATAGATTTACTTTCCTGATCGAAACTGTATCATTCAAGATGAAACTGCTGTACCAAAATTATGCTAGTACATGTCAGAATTATAAACGGGTGTTTGTGCCATGTCCCTAGACAGCCACACATCACTGATTTTTGTGTAATGTCAAAACTAGGTGGTAAGCTATTTTTATCTGGGAGCAAACGTGACCTTGGATGCATCATAAATTTTATTTTCTCTAGTTGAATGCAGATAGCAAGCTCAAGGCCAGAGGGGACCACCTCCTGTATTCTTCACTTTCTCCCTTCCCTCTCCCACTGAAAGGGCCAAGAATTGGTCACTGACCATCCGTGAAATGAGTTGCCATGTAGATTCACAGAAAACTATGGAATTCAGTTTCCACAAAAGAAAAATGATGTTATAATTTTTTTAGTTTGCTTGGTTATAACGTAGAGAAAACAAATTGACAGGTAAAAACTAAAATTTCTAAACAAATTTACAAAAATACTTCTGAGTTGGGAATGTTGGCATCATTAATTGATTTGGACTTCAAGATGTAAGTACTTGTACCTAATTACTAGCATCAGGAATTAATTTGAATGCAAATTCATAATCCAAATTACAGAAATGAATAATTTTTAAGTAATTAACTAAAACTGGAATTTTAATATACAAGAATGATATTTTTTTTGGTATAGTACATCAGTGATAAATACGCATGCAGCATGTATTTAAATGAGAAAGATTAACTTTGGCTGCTGGTTCCTCGCAACAAAATCAGATAACATATAACATGACACATGGTTTCTAACTATCCCCATGGGTGGTACACAGCATGAAAGTTAAACTTGCATCACTAGTTTATTGTACATGTTAAAAAATTACTTAGAGCATTTGCATAGTGTGTAATGCAACCACAGTGAGACACAGAAACCTATCGCTGTTAGTATAATGTTTTATGGACATTGTAGGGGCTTCCACCACTTGACACGGAAGCATGATTGGGATCGTAATGACAAATTATTAATCGGAATGTCAAAACTAGCAAAACAGGTTCTCGTGTCACAACCGAAAACTCATAATTTTAGAGAAATTTGAACATTAATTTTAGAACGATTGGAATACCAGACTGGTACGAAACATGCCACACACACATGATAGGACTGCAGCGGATAGCAAAAGGTGATTCCTTAGGGACTGATAAGACTGTGAAACTGTAAAGAAGAAATACTTTAATTTACAACAAATATAAAACAGTCACCTATTGAACTTTTGTCTGCATGCTGTTTTTATGCACGGAAAATCGCTGGACAAATTGTGACCGTCATCAAACTCCATCATTGAAAAAGCTAAGTTATTACAATTAACTTTGCATCAAATTTATTTTACCCAAGACATGTTCAATATTTGTCAGATGGAAGAAATATTCACTTCACATTAATTAAAATGTCAAATCAGCAGTATAGTCAGCCAAGCCATTTACAAAAGAACTGTTCACATAAGTTATGGACAGCATTTACTGTCTTGACGTCAAGCATTTCTTTCAGAATACTCACCCTAAGGAACAGTTGATAGGGGCAGGGCGTTCATTTACCACCGGAATACTTATTTTATATTGGTGGAGACATGTTTCTGTCAGCTTCAAGTTGCAAACATGCGACTCCATGCCAATCATTTGAGGTACTGGCCATTTTTAATGTTCTGTGTACAGTTTTCTTGAAAAAGGCCTGGCTGAGGACATCCCACCAACGTGAATTTTCTTTTTGTACATTATATAAAGAAAACGTTCTTGAACTTTCATAATATTATTAATTAATTTGTAGAAACTTTCTGTAATACTTGCTTTATTTTGAATGGGGCTGTACGAGTTATAATNACATGCGACTCCATGCCAATCATTTGAGGTACTGGCCATTTTTAATGTTCTGTGTACAGTTTTCTTGAAAAAGGCTTGGCTGAGGACATCCCACCAACGTGAATTTTCTTGTTGGACATTATATAAAGAAAACGTTCTTAAACTTTTATAATATTATTAATTAATTTGTAGAAACTTTCTGTAATACTTGCTTTATTTTGAATGGGGCTGTACGAGTTATAATNATAATATTATTAATTAATTTGTAGAAACTTTCTGTAATACTTGCTTTATTTTGAATGGGGCTGTACGAGTTATAATTTGGTAAGACTTGTAAAACGTCCGTCCATAAGAACAGATACAGACTGATGCAACTGTTTTGCCTTTATTGTAATTTAAAACATTTCTTCTATTAAAATTTTCATAGCTTATCAATATCTAAGAAATTACAGTTTCTGATTTGATGCAGCTCAATCATATTAAGTGTTATGCATGTTACCTACTATTAAAGTTTTACAATTATTCGTTCTAAAACTGGTGCTCAAATTTCTCAAAAAAGATGAGGTTAGGGTAGTGAANCTATTAAAGTTTTACAATTATTCGTTCTAAAACTGGTGCTCAAATTTCTCAAAAAAGATGAGGTTAGGGTAGTGAAGCTAAGACGATCTCTTTTGTCAATTTCAACATGCAATTAATAACCCGTCTTTATAAACTAAATAATACTTCTGCGTTGCAAAAATCAGTGCAAAGTAAAGGTGGATGAGCCCATAATTTCTANGTCTTTATAAACTAAATAATACTTCTGCGTTGCAAAAATCAGTGCAAAGTAAAGGTGGATGAGCCCATAATTTCTACAAAATAATATAGTGACAATAGCTTTGCTGTTTTCATATCTTTGTTTAGTAACAAATTTGTATGCAGACCCCAAAGTTCCAAATTAAATAGTTCATCTAGTACTGAAAAAGAAATGGTGACGCATGTCTAACTTTAATCGCATCTGTTGCCCTTGGGAGACACATTAGACCTTATGTCATATAGGTGGTTCACGATAAAATGAACACACTAGAAATCAACCTTAAAAAAAAATCATTGTTAGCAAATGCATACATTTTAACGTAAGCATTGACAGGTTGTCATGGTCTCAGGAGCGGGGAGAAGTGAGGTTAGGTTTGCGGTACAGGTGGTGTTGTACTTACAAAGATGGAAAAGGGCGCCAGAGCACGAGATACTCATCCAGGGATGGGCTGATCACCCATGTGGCTTCTCCTGAGCTCACCCCACGCGACGAAGTGACGTCATTGGTAAAGTTGTGAAGTCCTGCCTATGCCTACCTATNGCTTCTCCTGAGCTCACCCCACGCGACGAAGTGACGTCATTGGTAAAGTTGTGAAGTCCTGCCTATGCCTACCTATGAGGGTGTAGGCCCCCTCATACGCTTCTAATTATCACGTGAGACTGCTAAGTAGCCGTCTCACAAGCCAAAAACACAACAAAGTCATGATCAGGGGTGCAGTGCAACAGTGGGTAGAAGACCCAACGTTACGTTACGCGGCCGTAAGACAGGCGATAGTGAAATAAAAACAAGAGATCACTTGCACTGATTTTTACTGACTATTTATTCCCTCGTNGCTTCTCCTGAGCTCACCCCACGCGACGAAGTGACGTCATTGGTAAAGTTGTGAAGTCCTGCCTATGCCTACCTACGAGGGTGTAGGTCCCCTCATACGCTTCTAATTATCACGTGAGACTGCTAAGTAGCCGTCTCACAAGCCAAAAACACAACAAAGTCATGATCAGGGGTGCAGTGCAACAGTGGGTAGAAGACCCAACGTTACGTTACGCTGCCGTAAGACAGGCGATAGTGAAATAAAAACAAGAGATCACTTGCACTGATTTTTACTGACTATTTATTCCCTCGTACGGGGCACTTAAACGGTTCCAGCATTAAGGCGTGCTGGCAGCCGACACTGACAATAACGTGACAGATGAAAATAATTAAGTGAATTAAAACCCCAGCGCGTTTCGAGCTGGCGGGGCTGTGAACGGCACTGCCTCCAGGCTAAGCAATGAAACAAAGGCAATTAAATTCCAGAATAAAATAAATAATTATTGATACACTAAAGACCGGTACGAGATGTTGAAGAACCCGGGGGGGCGCATGCAGAACCAACTGGCCAAGCACGGTGGGCCCGTTAGGGACCTCTGCTCAAAAGCATGCCAAGTGCNGGGGGGCGCATGCAGAACCAACTGGCCAAGCACGGTGGGCCCGTTAGGGACCTCTGCTCAAAAGCATGCCAAGTGCATCAAGAAAATACACTGGTACATTTACTGAGAAAACAAATACATACAAAAGCAATTACATAGCACTACAATACAAGAACACTTTATATCTTTAATTTGTGTGAGCAAATTTAGCATACAAAGAAATTGAATTGGTAATAAGATTGATGTGCAACATAATTTAAATATGCCACAGGACTGTCTCTACCAGTCCATTGCGTGTACATTAGGTTTATTTAAGTTTTAGCACTTTTATTTCAATTAATGCAAAAATGACTAGCACCCTTGTTTATGGAAATTTGAGGGTGGCAGCAGGTGGCTCACGGTGGATGAGTCCACTCTGACCCCAGGAGGGGTGTCTGTAGCGATGTTCGAATACGTCATTTACAAAGCCCATTTTTAATGTAGCACATAAACACCGAGTTTGTTTAAGTGGTATTGAAGCCCAAAAAATTACACACTAGTACTACATGCACAACACATGCACAGGGACGTAAATAGTGGGATTTTGTGAACACTGTAACTACTGTGG